>JACEFZ010010071.1:340000-643487 GCA_014155875.1 Cepaea nemoralis
CGGGGACGTTAATTACAAGTACCTCAGAAGTCGGAGTGGGTTCGCCTGATGGCGAGGGATACAGGTAACAGGGAAACCTAGCCCAAGTGCAAACATCTGCCCAGTCTCTAGTGGTAGCAGCTTCTACTAGTAGTACTACTCTTTGGACTACGCGAAAGTTCAAAGCGAGCTGAAGAACAAACAAAAAAAATAATGATAATGTGACGAAATACTACTATTACTACTGCTGCTGCTGTTACTGCCACAACCTCTACCACCACCACTACTACTATTACTGCCACCACGAATACTACTACTACTACTACTACTACTACTACTACTACTACTGCTATTACCTACTACTTCTATTGGTGTCTGAGAAGAATACTTGGTATTAAGTGGCAAGTCAAAATCACAAATACTGAAGTATTGGAAAGATCAGGTTGTGTGACAGTTTATTCCATGCTCAGTCTTCGTAGACTTAGATGGATAGGACATCTTAGGAGGATGGATGATGGTAGAATATCAAAGGACATCTTTTTTGGTGAATTACAGATGGGTAAGAGATCTCAGAGTCGGCCAATACTGCGATACAAAGATGTGTGTAAGCGGGACATGATTGATACAGGCATTGATAGTGCACATTGGGAGCAAGTCGCCGCTGAACGTATTGCGAGGAAGGCGAATATCAGAAATGGAATAAATACAAAGGCTAAAAGTATTGCAACTAAGTCACACACTGAGCGTGTAAGACGTAAGATGGTACATGATGATGGAAATGACCATGTGTTCACATGCATTCATTGTGGACGAACATTTACACCACGAATTGGTCTTATCAGTCGCATTCACTACCGCCATGGCTTGTAGTTATTATGCCTTTTTGAAGCACAATGAAACAATGACAAGGTGCCAATGACCATGCCCTAGGGGTACGGGGATTCAAAAGATGCTCTCTATTTGTGATTGTTGAATGGAAGCCTGCCACTTTGCCCAAAGCATGCCTGTCTTCACATTTCTCGTCATCTTTGTGAGTCCGTTACAATAACGACACGTCTGTGCTGTCTGTCCTCCAGCCATTGGAACGCAGTCGTGACTGCCTCCACCTCCATTCTCAGACTAGTAAACAATATAAAATAACACAAAGTAATGCAGCTTTACAAAACAGAATTACGAAAAATACAAGGACGTTGCGGCGACTAGCCTACATCAGCACACAAATACATACACAAAACACAACATCTAATCACGGAGAAGATCCTCCAGTGATTACAGCATAAGAACGGGATGAGGAGAATACAAAGATGAAAATGATTAGAACAACGAAGAGAAAATTAAAATTTGAAACAAACAACAACAAAAAAACCTATTTGCTACTCATTGTCGGATACGTTGGGTGAATCTCAAAGTGATAGAGGAAAGCTGAGGTTCCTCTCTCCCAATGTGATCCTGCCCGTTGTAATTATATTAGCCTTCAATGGCGCAATTGTTTGAGTCCATAAATAGAGTTTTGGAGACCCAAGGAAGTCCCAAAGGCGAATAATAATAATAGTCTTGTAGATTTTCCCTACCCCTCCTCTCTCAGCTTAATTACTATCTAGGGTATATTAATAAATTACAAGAATAAAGTAAACAATCAAAGAATTCTTCAACACTCACAGTGGAAATGAAATCTCTTCATATTTAATAAACACCAATCTGGGGTATTGGTTATTCTGTCAAAGAAATAATAATCTCTTCCAAAGGCCATGATATAAATATATAACATTAATGCCCCACACATGCACTTCAACAAAATACCAACATACATCTTATCACGATGTTCTTTATGATCAGTGCGATGTTCTTGGTGATCTTTGCGTGATATTGGTCGTTGTCTAGGTAACGATACTCCTGGAGTGTCAATTGAGCTATCTAACTGTCTTGCAATATAACTCACCCCCGCAGTGCACATTCACCAGTCATTAAACAAGATTCAGTTGGCGCACATAATCCTTTATTACAGAAATAACACAGACTCACGGAACATATGTATATATCCAGAAAACAAGATATAATCCATCGAATATCCATATCCTCCTCACAACATTAACACGCACACATCAATGCCTTCTCACAGCCTGCTTCATATCAAATCCACAAGACATTTAGTCCAGCTACTATCCACGGCTGGATCTCCCACAATACGACCCACCCACTGGGTCGGAGCCACTGCTCAACTATGCAACCCACTCTGGGTTTTAGGCCTGCCTTCACAGCTCGGAGAATCACACAACACAGTTCTCCGTGGACTACCGACTCGTTCGGTATCTAAAACTCAACTCCTTAAACGACCTGACCCGCAGTCGGTCTCTTCTCTCACTGACTTTCAAGTATCCTGACTTCACACAACACTCAACTGTCTTTCGCCCCATCCCCCTAGGGGTATCCACTCACAACCGCCCCATTATTTCTCAGGGTTGATTGTTTTCCTCGTAGTCCCGCTACACAGGTCACTCATCTCAATGCCAATGACCCAGGCATATGTCATTATCCCCCCCCCCCTTACAAGAAAACTTCGTTTTCAAATGTTGGGAGACTAATCCTTATCAAATATGTGACCCAGACATATTGCCTGGGTAGTCGTAAGTATAAATCCCACTTACTCTAGCTACCACACTCAATAATACATCAAATGCTCATAGTACACTCCCCTATTCCCCACACATCAATACATCCACCTTTCTATCTTGTGTACCAATGCATGAACTAATACATCACATAATAATAATACATCATAGGAAACATCATATCTGTGTATGGGCAGGTCTATTAACCTCCTCAAAAAGACACAAGCTATTTGTGTACCGACCCTATATCAGGTGGTTCTTTTCTTGCCTCAACCCTCCATCTATTTCTGTCGATGCTGTGTCTACCCTTCCTGTACCCATGTCTCATGTTTCCTATATCTTTAAAACATCTGTTTGCTAATCCTGGTTCAGTGATGTCGTTAACACTCTTTGGAACTGCCTTAACTTTGCAATCTACACATTGTACCGTTACACTGGAGTCTCTGTTTAGTCTGACCTCTGTATTAAATCCTGGCCAATACACCTGGCATCCTGCTCTATGCTGCTTCCGCCTTACTCCTATGTGCCCTGCACATGCCCTATCCTGAGCTGTTCTAGTATATCGGTCTCTACGTGCTACGGGTACTACTCCTTGCCCACATGCAGTTCCGCCATCTGAAAACCTGCGAGTGAGACCATTGTTCTTCCTTTTGAAGCACCATCTACCCTTCTTTGATTGTCTATGTCTCACTTTACTACATTCTTGGAAACATTTGTCGAGAGTAGTCTCTTGTCTCTGGGATTCCCTACAGCTATATTTGAGATCCATTCTCACCTGCTCAGCTGTCCTATCGTTGTCCTCTGTGTCTACTTCAAGTGCCACTTTTTCTTCAGCTATACTCTCTAATTTAGCTTTTCTTTTTGTAACTACCCCGTTACTACTTAAACTATGTTTCTGGTCCCAATAAACTATTTCTTCTTCTGTACAATCTTTAACTCCTGGCACGTTTCCGATGATCAAATCTGCCTCTGGTGAGTCTAGAACACACGCTACCACTCTTCCTGTGATATATGGTGTTTTTACTGCTATCACGGCTAATGGGTAGAATTCTACTGTCCCATTAAATGTTATGGATCTAATCTTTTTCCCTGTATAATCCGAGGGATGCACTAAACTATTTTTAACTCCGATGGACGTACATCCGGAATCCCTAATTGTTAACGCTGGCCTATCATTAACAAATCCATGGTGCATCTTCAGACTTCCTCCTTCATGCACTGCTGATCCTGCTTTAACTGTGTGACCACATATTAAGACTGGCTGACTGTCTTCGCCCAGCCGCATCGCATATTCTGCTTCCGGGATGCCTAGAGTTTTCACAGATGATTCGAATCTCGAAAGATAGGCCTCAAGGTTGTCCCGGTCCGTAAAGTATGGCAGTTTTAATCTCTGTGACGACTGCGACGGTCTTCTGCTTTCCCCAATTTGACCCTTGGAAGATAGTTCTAGTTTTCTTAACTCAATTTCAGTTTGCATCTGACACTTGATCTTCTCTTTCTCAATTTCCATTTTCATTTGTGTCTCTTTCTCTTCCTGTAAACGCTTGTTTTCCATTTCAGCTAACTTTACTTCCTGTAGACGCTTGTTTTCCATTTCAGCTAGTTTCACTTGTGTCTCTTTCTCTTCCTGTAGACGCTTTGCCTCGCGTTCATTATGCCTCTCCTCTCTTTCCATCTGTTTTTGTTCTTTTGCTTCTGCATACTCCTGTAACTCTTTACCTTTCAGGCCTATTCGTTCACCTGCTTCAATATAGTCCATTAAAGTAGGCATCTTGTACTTGTTGACACGTTGCTGTCTGTCAGCCACCTATAAATGTAAAGACTCTGCTGTGAGTCTTTGTGTCACTTCCCTAAGTACACCAGCACTCCCTGTGTACGTAAATTCGTAGTGCTAAAATATCACTCTGTACTCACCCAGTCACTCTATAAGCACTAGGTAGTGAGAGGAAATATCACCTATGCTCCCTCGCATATATCTATAACAAATAGTTGTATAACATTTCTGGAAATATTGTTAAACATACATATAAATACATATACAAAACGAATGAATGATAACACTAAGTGTTTTCTATAAAACGCTAGACTCACAAGCGAAGTACACGGAGACGGTGATCACACAGAAATAAACCACAGTAACAACCACAAGCTTGTGTAGGGACACCCACAGTGCGCGTAATATATAAACTGACAAAGACCACTAGACAGCAGACATGACGAAAGATCACAATAATAACATATATCCGAACACACCAAATATCATATGTAAATATAACGAAAAGAAAGAAAGAGAGACAAAAAAGTTATAGCATAAAAATATACACAAATCTGACGTCAGACAACTCGGCTCTAGATATTGGTTAGGACTATTCCAATGCCACTGCATGACACGCTAACTCCTTAACGTTTTCCTTACAAACCAATATCTTAAGCACCAGAAATATCCACGTTTCACAAGGCCTATCCTGATGTAGACAGAGATCGCAAAAAGTGCCTATCAACAACTACATGTAATACCATATCCATATATATAAGTCCACAAACGATACCGACAGTTAAAACGATGAGAGCAAACAAAAATGTTCAGATGGTTGGCCGACCACTATATGCTTATTAGTACGTCGCCAAAAGTTCTTATTAATCAGTCACAAAAGGTTTTGTTCGTTTTAATAGTTATTCGCAATCCGCTGGAAATGTCTACGACACTAGATTTCAAAATGACTGATTGATTTGTTGAGTGGTTACTGAATTCGCGTGGTGAGCATAAGTTCCAACTGTCGCAAAAATTGAAGATGATGATTGATTATCCAAACTATTCTGTCTCGACACAGTCCGTAACGTTATTGTACTTTCATCTGGACGTGGTGATACCAAAGTAATAATCCAAACGTCTTTATCCTATCGTTGTGGAGATGGTCCGTAGTTGTATCAATTATGTGATAGATTTACTTTTAAAGACAAAGTTCAACACAAAAAGACCTCAACTGTCCACCGCTTTAACTGTGTAAAGTCAGTTCTTTTTCGGTAACTGTATGCAACCCAGCCTGCGGTGATGAGATGTCATCCTTCGTTGTAACAATGATTGCTCATGACAGAGTAATGATAACGATAGTAGAACAGTTCAACAAAGACGAAACATAAAATCTGGCTTTCTTTCAAAACACCTTGTTTATCCAGATCCCCTGTGGAAAATTTTTAGTTAATGTCCACTGTCCCTGACCTTGACCTTCGCAGTCAACCTCAGTCAGTACCTCCCTCTGTACATCAGTACATCTTTATCACAATCAGTGGAAAAATCCTCCGTAAATATTTCCACACAACCTTCTCAGCCCCACTCCGGCTGCTCTTTTTCACTTCGTGGAAAGTCACACTTAATCTGTTTGTAAACTGCCCGAAACTTTTCCGCCATACACAAACACTTTCCACTTCTGCCCCAGCACCTGTGGTAGGGGTACCGTTACTATCCCCTTCGGTCACCCTTCCCGGTGAATCCGCAAATGTTAATTTTCTCTGTGTATTCTACACATTCATTAACTCTTCCCTTCCCGGGAGTTCAATGTTCTCGTAAACAGCGCTGACCCGATTTGTCCGTGGAGACTCACAATTTCCACCTGCACTGTCTCTTAGCGCCGCTCCGCCTCGTCTTTTAACGGCGTCGACAAATCTTGACCAGTCAAAACGCGACCACACGGTGCGTTCCCTCGCCACACACACCTGTCAATATCTTTGATTCTATCCTGTCCTGTCACACACACACACCTAGGACTGACCTCTTCTTGTCGCAAACAACTCACTGTCCACGCGACATTTCATCTGTGCTGTTTGTGACTAGTGACTAACCCGTCACAGTAGTCCCCTCTCTCAGTTGATCTGTGCCGTGTCTTCATGCGCGCTGACAGTTTTTGATGTTGTCCTTTTCATGAACTGTCTGCTAGCTTCAGCAATCCTGCCTGGTATCAAATTTACCTGTCGTGAACTGTGTATTACCTCTCGGACACTTTTGGCATTGACCGTCTACTGAAAATGGTGTTTATTCCTTGTGCCATAATTGTCGTTGTAACTGGGCATCCGACTAATGTCTCTTATCTTCGTATTCTCTCTAATCGACGCGTTCACAGATAAACAGAATGACAACAATGTCTGTGATGCAATGGGTTTCTTGATCGGACGAGCTCTCAGATAACTCAATATTGCACGGTGTTCCTTAACCGAATGTAGCTGTCAGTACTGTCAGAAACTCTTTACCAAGCGACGAGCCCCCAGATATCACACGCTGTTCTTTATGATTAATGCGATGTTCTTGGTGATCTTTGCGTGATATTGGTGGTTGTCTAGGTAACGATACTCCTGGAGTGTCAATTGAGCTATCTAACTGTCTTGCAATATAACTCACCCCCGCAGTGCACATTTCTGTATCTAAAACTCAACTCCCTTAAACGACCTGACCCGCAGTCGGTCTCTTCTCTCACTGACTTTTCAGTATCCTGACTTCACACAACGCTCAACTGTCTTTCGCCCCATCCCCCCTAGGGGTATCCACTCACAACCGCCCCATTATTTCTCAGGGTTGATTGTTTTCCTCGTAGTCCCGCTACACAGGTCACTCATCTCAATGTCAATGACCCAGGCATATGTCACATCTCAATTCCCCAGCGGGTTGAGTATTATACAATCTTTGTTGAATTGTACAAAGTATAAGACCGGTATAAAACTCAAATCCATTCACTATATGGGTCTATGGAACCCAGTTGTAAAGAATGTTCATTGCCACAAATGTATTGTGTATCAGAGTGCGTGTTGATCTGGTCTAGGTAGGTTGTTAGTTGATTAATTCTCCACTCAGGGGTACAAGTAAAGGCCCCCTGTTCAATCTAGGTTGATACCATTTTACCTCTCTTGAGAGGTTAGTTGAAACTCTTGCAGGTAGTTTCTTTCATAAAAGTCTCCTTCATCACTGTAGTCAGGAGCTTCCATTATGAGTCAGACCTGGATCGGTATCGATCCAACCACTACCTGAAATTCCAGCATCACACATATATCTACAGATATCATCAATACATCTATATGATCATTAGAAATGGAAGAAGATAAAACCCAAAAGAAAAAAAGGAAAATAAATAAAGGGAATTTTGACCCCAGGGAAAAATAAACAAAAGGGGAAGGAGGGTCTTAGTGTCCCCCAACATTTATCAACTCCATAGCTGGTCCCTGTCCATCCAATCCTCCACTACAGGCCGCTCAATGTTTAGACTACCAGATAAGCAGTGTCATCTTCGCCCATGCCTGTCACCCATGGTCTCCAGGTTGAGTAATATATTGATCGATTCGGAATTTTATAACCATGTTCACCATTCCCTCCTTGTCATAATTATTTTCCCTAGATATCCTTCCATCTTAAGAGAAAAGGCCTTATACATTAAGTGTCTTAATTCATTCCTAAATGCAATGAGTATTTACTTATAAACAATATAAGTACATTATGGCATCATCTTCCTGTATAACATTCAGGTGGATTCTTCTCAATCAAAGCTTTGAGGAGGAGCATCATCCCTCCTCTTAAACATGTAGGTATATGCCTTTACCTTATTCATCTATAACAGTGGTTCTCAATCGGTGGGGAATTCCCCCCCCCCCCGCCCCCAGGGGGGGGGGGATTTTGGGGTTTCCAGGGGGGGGGATGAAGATTATTTCAAGATCGCGTTAATACAAGAACCGATTACTTGATCTTGTTTTTCCCTTCATACTTTATGCTTCTGTACCTATCACTCTTCTGAAATTCATTTTAAAATTAAGTAGATCCGCAAATCACATTTTATGTAGATGTCTAGACTTGTTTTAGTATGTGCTATTAAATTTAGCTTCAATTATTACGTATACTGTGTAGGGGCAGGGGGAAATTTTTAGGGAGGAAATGACGTTCTAAAAATATGGTGAGGGGGGGGGGGGGATGACGTCCTAAAAATAGGGTGAAGGAGGGAACGGGCCAAAAAAGGTTGAGAACCACTGATCTATAAGATTCATCATTATCATACATCAAACACAAGTCAAAACCATATGATTTTAACTTGAGTGATATGGAATACAGAGTGGCGTCATGCAGAGAAGCGCACTAAATTATCACTTAGTGTATGTGTACCTCTGATAGACGTGGCAGTATGCCTCACATTGCTTACTATCAAGTGATTGATTGATTGATCATACACATCCTCTGTATGTCTCTTCTCTTCACCCAATCTGCAATCATTCTTCATAAATCATAAACATACATGCATGGATAATGGACAGGCATACTTATGTGACTCACAATAATAAGTTAAAAGATAAATTCACAGATTTAACACCAATGGGGTCACAAATGAATCACCACATGAACATAGAACACACAGGAATTTATGATAACACCTAAGGAACTATTTAACATGTAATGTGCCCATGTACTATTTCTAGGACGAATTACACTAATTTCTCCTAACTAGTGAATACACAATTAGGATAGTTCCTTACTACTGAACTATGGATTCTAATCTCCTAAGTCCAAAGTTGATCACTAACTCCTAAATCACTACTGACTTAGCTTAACTGCTTAAGGAGTAAAATGCATAACTTAGGCACAATGCTTAGGCTTTCATAGAAGCTGTATAATTAGAAGAAAACCTTCACTGTGACATAACCTAATGCACAGATTATCAATGAACTACGATATCTGAATATAGTGCTTAGTCTCTCCTGAAATAAGCTCTTAAGGACTAACCACATTTTTACAACACACCAACTTACCATCTGGTGGGAAAGGAGCATAACTATCTTAATATAACAGTGTGCTTACCTTCAACATACTTGAAAGCCTTCTTCGCGCATATGCAATCAGGTTTTAGGCTCTAGACTAGGCTTTGATTGTCCCAGTACTCTGGCTGCTTCATAGGCTGGCACTTCTCTCTCTTCTCCTCTTCCAAGTTAAGCAGAGGATACCAGGCCGTCAGTTCCAGTGGACCGTCTCCTGTTGAGCGATTGCTGAAGGATTTTAATTCAGCACACACACACTGAACTTTTTCTTGTGTTGTTTTTCGCCACTTTTATTCCAGATCGTCCTAGCTTGGGCTCTGACGTCATGTTGCGTCGTGACCAATGGCAGAGCTCCTTTTCGGCTTATAATTATAATATTGTCGCTTCTGTTTCAAATCAGCGCTCCGTTTTCAAATTAGGATTATGCAAATTTCGTCCTTCTTCTGAATTATCGGCGCTAATTCCTTCCTTCTTCAAATTTGAATTTGAGTATGAAGTTGGTGGTTGTTGGCTCTGCTGCTAACTGAGGGTGGTGTGGGGAGATTTAAACAATGATGTGGCGGTTTGCAAGATGTATATTACACACATCTCAGAATCCCAGGCTGTGATACTGACATGAATAGGACCTTGCTACTCTTACATAGACAGCCGTGGGAGTCTGTGGGCCATGAGGGCCGGGGTAGGGGATGGTAAATAAGGCGGAAAACTGGAAGCAATGGAGATCGTGAAAGTCGTCCGATAGTGAAGACTAAGGAGTGCGCCGGTGGCCGTCCGCACAATGCATAAGTGAGTGCCAGTGAAACGTTGGTCATAGTGGACGAATATTAAATGGCAATTATGTGTGCACTTAAATATGATGGTAATAATAACGAAACTAATTTTCTGTGCTCCTTTTTGTGTGTACCAACAAAATCCTAAAGTATGGGTGGACTGATTGATATGTGTAAGCGCACATACATACATCCACACACATCACCAAACCAAACATGCATACAACCTTAAAGCCGCATTACGTTGTGTTATTTTATATTGCTTACATTTCCACAGCTTTACCGCAGTTCCACTAATTTTATTCTCAGACTAGATGTTGCGATATCATACGCCGGGCTCTCCTGCACCAAACGCCGTCCACGAATCTTGTCCACGATCCACCTGGCACTTCTATAGCCTCTTAGCACAGAGCCACTTTATAAGTCGATATCTGAAGCTGTAGAGTAAGAAGAATTGTTTTATACGATGAGTATCTGTCGAGCGAACACAGAAATACGTTAGTGAAAAGAAAGCAATGCTGATCATGCAAATACAGGGAGCGGCGGTAGCATATTGGCTAGACTTGGGGTCAGTGTAGAGACGTGGTTAAGCCGCCTGTCTCACGGTCTGAAAGTCGTTGGTTCGTTCCCTGGACTGAGTCGTTCAGTGCATGTGTGCATTTTAATTTCCGGAACCCCATGGATGTCAAAGCTGGGGCTACGGAGTTCGTGCTTGTTGCGATGCTCTTGGCAAGCGGGCGAACGTTCTTTGGAAAGAGACAGAGCCATGTAGGATAAATCCCGGTGCAATGAAGTGGGTCCTCTAGCCTGTAATACTTTAATGGCAAGACGCTTGCCTACCTGCCGACATGACGATCATGTGTTCGATTCTCATTGGGACGGATTCGAATTTGTCTTTTTTTTTAATTGACCTGGGCTCTTATGTCTACCCAGTATAAAATGGGTATCAAGGCTTGTTTTGGGAAATAAGGCGGCAGGTATGACCCTGTCCACATCAATCCCCACCCCAGGTGCCAACTGCTGTGTAGAAACATGGGTCTAGCGCTATATGCTCTAAGTCCAAGACGTATAGAAATACCCTTTAATTGAACTTAATAACAACTACTTCCAATGTCACAGGTGTATAAAATGTACCCTTTAATTGAACTTAATTAAAACTACTTCCCACAACAAGTGCATGTCCGTTGTAGGACGTTGCAATCAACTTTAACCCCAGGTTCATTTTCTAGCCAGTTTTACGTTCAGCAGTTTGCCATTGCTTTCTGAACGAGAAGTCAACGTGACAGCCCAGACTGGCGCATTTAGGAAATGATCCCGCTACCTCGTCATCAGTGTACCGGAAGCTTAAGAGCTCGGGCGCTTTTATCCCTTCGGTCACGCCAAAATCTAAATACTACTAAACTTAAATTCTATAACAACTCTCTGCTTGTAACGTACGTCATTAATATCTGCCATTTCAACGGTTTTATGTCGCGGCTAGAATTGGTTTACAGAGGTGCAATTTGGTATAAGTGTAAACCTTCAAGAGATTATAAACTTACATTGGTGCAAATGTTTTGCTTCTATCTTTATTAATTGTTGAGACAATAATTGTGGTGCATAACTTTCTGACCTACCCTCGTACTAAGACGACGGTGTTTTCCTACAAAACCCAAACAACTCTGGCAAAGAACACGAAAACCCTATTTAAAAAAATATTGCATTCGTATATAAAATGTGTGTTGATAGCCAGGCGAGATTATATTTCCGTTATTCCTTTGAAATGACGCAAAAGGGTATGTGCCCCGGAGGACTAATATTTTGTCAGCGGCAGTAAAGAAAAATAGGATTTCGCATATTCCACACGAAGATGAGGTTTTCGCAATCTGGCCGTTTATTTTTCATTTCAAGGAGATGAAAGCCCAGTCGTTTACATCTAGAAATGCGAGACCAAGCCAGAAAATGAAAATTGATTTCGCTGACAGAAACCGGAAGACTTGTGTCTTGTCCTATTTGCGAAAACAAACGGCAGACGTGGAAGTGACGTCAGTACTGGGTGTTGGGAGGCCATATTAAAGATTGACATGATACGGCTATTCAGACAGCCAGCTAATGAAATGTTTTTGTTACTTATGTTGTTTGAGCAATGAAGACAAAAACAACAGATTGCACGATTTAGTGCCGGCCACATTTCGTTGCATCTCGTCGGGTACATACATGCTGCAGAAAACACACAACATAAACTAAAGCAACAAGATACATTTCTCAAACTGAAATATGCAACACACATTCACATATTCACACGGTAATTTGAATTGTCTACTACGGTAATTACGTGTCTGCGTCTCGTGTGTTGTTTTTTATATACAAATAGACGCGTTATAAAAGCTGGCCGAGGCAATCGTTATTCATTTACAAAAGCCAACTTGGTTCAAACAAAAAAGACACTATAGTCAGTTTAAAATTATCATCAATGACCGAAATCTGTGGAGAGATATGTATGACAACCCTTTTTTCTTTTGCAAGGCGCGTGGTAATATGTCTACATGCAAAAGAAGCATGGCTTGAGAAAAATTGCATAGAAATTGAAAAACAATACAACAGTAAAAATACCACATTAATGCACAAAAGATTCAGTAACTTACTAATAAAAGAGCACGTACATCAACAGGCTGCCTAAAAACAAAGGATGGAAACATCATAATAAAAAAAATATCAAATTGTACAAGTATGGTCAGATTATGTGAAATACCTTTACGATGATAACAGAGAAGAACACTGTGATATTCGAAATAATAGTGAAGGACCGTCAGTTTTGAAGATGGAGGTTCAGAATGTCCTTCACAATATGAAAACTGGCAAGAATATATATCCCATATATTCACGTGGGGTAACGCAACTGCGTGAGATTCGGTAGTGGATCGCGTCGCGTTGGTTACTTACGGGGTATATACGAGCCGGTCGCTTAGAAAGCAATGGCAAACTACTGAGTGTAATCTTGCCAAGAAATCAACAACAGCGGTAAAATGCTGGTGTTGACAGCGATGTCCTGTATATAGGATATGCGAGAGAAAAACAAAGAAAAATAAACACACACACATATACGGGTAAATGGGATTATTCTTAAACAGGTGAATCGGTACAACTATCTCGAAGGTGGCCTTTTGCAAGATGAAAAGCATATTGACCAAGAAATGATGTCAATTGTTATGAGAGAAAAAAAAGAGTGTTGAAGTGCTACATAGAATCTGTACTTTTGTATAGATGTGAAACGCGGACAATGAGCAGGCAAGCTGAAAAACATCTAATGGCAGTGGAAATGTGGTTTCAGGGGAACATGCAAAGAATACCATGGGCAGACAGAAAAACCAATGAGCAACTCCTACAAAAGGCAAATGAAAACCGTAAACTGATTAGAGAAATTAGTTAGTTAGTCTTTCCTCTTGAGCCTAAGGCGGTGCATAGGGCAGAAGTCCTGTCTCTCCATGCCTGGCGGTTCGCTGCTACCTGTTGTAGATCTTGGATATTTACTTGGCCATTGAATGAGCCTTCTCTAATGATGGTTCTACGCAGGGTCTCTCTTGGTCTTCCCCGTTTTCTTTTCCCTACCGGTGACCATATGAGGGCTTGGTAGAGGAGCCTTGTCTTGTCCATTCTGAGTACATGGCCGATGTAGTTCCAACGGCGTCTTCTTATGAAATTGAATACTGTATCTTGCTTAGTCTCTTGTCTTATTTGCGAATTGGTTCTGAAGTCTGTCCAGTGGATGTTTAGAAATGTGGATGTGTAGAGAAATTAGACCTAGACAATCAAAGGACCCATCATCAATCGAATGCCGATTTGCCTATGAAAATGCGGGGCTACCGCGATATACCCAATACGCTACAACGCTTGGGAAAATGTTTGCTACTTTACAAATCAGAGGTGTGGAATGTTCCAATCATTAGCACATATGTTACTTATAGAATCTTAAACCAGAAATGAAAAGAGTGATTGTAGTAATAGAGAGTGATTGTAGTCATAGAGAGTGATTGTATTCATAGAGAGTGATTGTAGTTATAGAGAGTGATTGTAGTAATAGAGAGCGACCGTAGAAATAGACAGTGATTGTAGTCATAGTGTGATTATAGTAATGGAGCGTGACTGTAATAATAGAGACTGATTGTAACATTATAGAATGATTGTAATCATAGAATGTGATTGTAGTCATGTGTGTGATTATAGTAATGGAGAGTTATTGTAATAATAGAGGGTGATTTTAATAATAGAGTGTGATTGTAGTAATAGAAAGTTATTGTAGTAATAGAGAGTGATTGTAGTAATAGAGAGTGATTGTAATAATAGAGAGTGATTGTAGTAATAGGAAGTGATTGTAGTAATGGAGAGTGATTGTAGTAATGGAGAGTGACTGTAGTAATAGAGAGTGCAAAATAAGACGTGCATATGAAGTTGACAAAGAGGTTGTAAAGCAATAGTGTCGACTTTATTGCACCTGATTTTATCCCATATGGCTCGGTCTCTTTCCTCGGGGCGGTATGCTGCAAGCGTCGCACAAAGTACAAACTCTATAGCTCCAGCGACAATACCCAGGAATCTCCGAGAAAATTTCACTCGTGAACCGAACGAAGCAGGCTGGAAACGAACTGACAACCTTCGGAGCGCGAGAAAGGTGGTGTACCAATTTCGCCAGGGAAACTCGCACGATTGAAGGAAAGGTGCTGTGATATTTGTGAGGGCACGAAGCACCAGGTGATGTGATATTTACGAGGGCACGAAGCACCAGGTGCTGTGATATTTACGAGGGCACGAGGCACCAGGTGATGTGATATTTACGAGGGCACAATTTTCTCCTCCCCTAGGGCGAGATGGCTTGTGAGCAGGTACGCAGCGGGTGTGCCAAAAACAACTCGAACATCTCGGAATAGCGAACGAATTTACTGCAGGAGAAAGACGCCTGGAGTCATGACCCGGGTCGGCGCGACCCGACAGCTTGTAGAGAAGGTAAATGGCAGAGACATTCGCGGCAGGGGGAATTAATCCGACAATCGGAAGCTTCTTGTCGAGCTTGCTCGGCGGCGGGCATTTAAACACTACAGAGCAAATCTGTAAATATTAACTACAGTTTTTCGCCTTCAGTACTGGCATCTCTTTAAATGTTGAACTCTGTATGTCTCCATCAGTACTGCTACAGTACATATCCTTCAATGTCTGCAGCATTGCTCCTGTTTTGCGCAAACAGAAAGGGTTCGTTGTGAATTTGAAAGTACCTTGCGGATAACAGATGTTCCATTTTTGAACAATACCTGTGACTATGTGTTTTAATTGTTTCAGCTTAAGTATTATTCATTTATTCACTTCAGATTATGGGGGTGTTTGTAAAGCTTCACTACATTTTTTTATGTGTAGAACAGCTGTTTGTTAGAGAGTATGTTTTGGGTCTTGCAAAAGGAAAACGTACTCTCCAACACACAGCTGTTCTACATACAAAGTGTAGCGAGATTGATTGATTGATTGATTGATTGATTGATTGATTTAGGAACCGACATCACAGCGTTCGAGACATTCCCATAAGCGCTCCGTCCCCATCCTCAGCAGCCAGCGAAGAGTTCCAACACTAATAGTTCCAGTAGCAATCTGGTTATGTGTCCGTCTCGCCTTTCCTCTGAGCGTCGAGCATCGGCCATATGCTCTGCATCTGTATATAACTCTGCAGTATGCATCTGACGAGATGAAGCTAAATATGCCAGGCAATAAATGGTGCAACATACTGTTCGTGGCTTCTATGTTTACAATCAGCGGAGTCCCAGTACTGACGGTACCAGCTGCAATCTGGTTATGTCTCAGTACGGCCTATGCCGGAAGAGCTGAGGTTCGACCAGATCCCCTGGTCACACTGGCTGATAACTGAAACCACGAATAAGTAACATTCACTAACGGACAGCTGGAGCTATTCGGTAATTCAGTCAAGTGCCTTCACCACAATGAAAGTCGCTTGCAGTGGATTGCCAGCACTTTCTGATTACCGCGGCGGGTTTGACACTCCTACAGACGGCTTTTCATCCATCTACTGATGTCATTCTTCCACTTGTGCCGTTGTCTTTCTCTTGCTCTTTTGCCTTTATCTTTCCTTTGCAGTATGGATTTAATTAGGGTGCCAAGCCTTTAATTTAGCTAAATATGTCACAGTTCACTTTTTTATTGAAGGGGACTAGAAGAGTTTGGCTAGACACTCGCCTGCTGGGAAAATGGTAACTGGTTCGAGTCCCTCCAGGGGGGGGGGGGGGGGATTTGAATTTGTAACATTGACGCGGGCTCCCAGGTCCACCGAGCATAAAATTGGTACCATGAGAAATTATGGGAAGTAAAGTCGGCCGGGGCGATACCGACCACATCACCAACCGAGTACCGATTGGTTTATAAAAACGTGGGTCTAGCAGGAAATGTCTAGTGCTCCGTAAGATGTGCGAAAGAGACCTTTATTTTCTGTTATTACTGAACGTCACTTTGTTGATTATTGCCATGCTTCGCTTTTTGTTACTTCAGTCAACTCTCATTTTTAATGTACAATGTATGTAAACATGTAGGTTCCCCACCATACACCCAATGTATGTAAACATGTAGGTTCCCCACCATATGTCCAATGTATGTAAACATGTAGGTTCCCCACCATATGTCCAGTGTATGTAAACATGTAGGTTCCCCACCATATGCCCAATGTATGTAAACATGTAGGTTCCCCACCATATGTCCAGTGTATGTAAACATGTAGGTTCCCCACCATACACCCAGTGTATGTAAACATGTAGGTTCCCCACCATACACCCAATGTATGTAAACATGTAGGTTCCCCACCATATGTCCAGTGTATGTAAACATGTAGGTTCCCCACCATATGTCCAGTGTATGTAAACATGTAGGTTCCCCACCATACACCCAATGTATGTAAACATGTAGGTTCCCCACCATATGTCCAATGTATGTAAACATGTAGGTTCCCCACCATATGTCCAATGTATGTAAACATGTAGGTTCCCCACCATATGCCCAATGTATGTAAACATGTAGGTTCCCCACCATATGCCCAATGTATGTAAACATGTAGGTTCCCCACCATATGTCCAGTGTATGTAAACATGTAGGTTCCCCACCATATGTCCAGTGTATGTAAACATGTAGGTTCCCCACCATACACCCAGTGTATGTAAACATGTAGGTTCCCCACCATATGTCCAATGTATGTAAACATGTAGGTTCCCCACCATATGTCCAGTGTATGTAAACATGTAGGTTCCCCACCATATGTCCAATGTATGTAAACATGTAGGTTCCCCACCATATGTCCAATGTATGTAAACATGTAGGTTCCCCACCATATGTCCAGTGTATGTAAACATGTAGGTTCCCCACCATATGTCCAGTGTATGTAAACATGTAGGTTCCCCACCATATGTCCAGTGTATGTAAACATGTAGGTTCCCCACCATATGTCCAGTGTATGTAAACATGTAGGTTCCCCACCATATGTCCAGTGTATGTAAACATGTAGGTTCCCCACCATATGTCCAGTGTATGTAAACATGTAGGTTCCCCACCATACACCCAATGTATGTAAACATGTAGGTTCCCCACCATATGTCCAGTGTATGTAAACATGTAGGTTCCCCACCATATGCCCAGTGTATGTAAACATGTAGGTTCCCCGCCATACACCCAATGTATGTAAACATGTAGGTTCCCCACCATATGTCCAGTGTATGTAAACATGTAGGTTCCTCACCATATGTCCAGTGTATGTAAACATGTAGGTTCCCCACAATATGTCCAATGTATGTAAACATGTAGGTTCCCCACCATATGTCCAATGTATGTAAACATGTAGGTTCCCCAACCATATGTCCAATGTATGTAAACATGTAGGTTCCCCACCATATGTTCAGTGTATGTAAACATGTAGGTTCCCCACCATATGTCCAGTGTATGTAAACATGTAGGTTCCCCACCATATGTCCAGTGTATGTAAACATGTAGGTTCCCCACCATACACCCAATGTATGTAAACATGTAGGTTCCCACCATATGTCCAGTGTATGTAAACATGTAGGTTCCCCACCATACACCCAATGTATGTAAACATGTAGGTTCCCCACCATATGCCCAATGTATGTATACATGTAGGTTCCCCACCATACACCCAATGTATGTAAACATGTAGGTTCCCCACCATACACCCAATGTATGTAAACATGTAGTTCCCCACCATATGTCCAATGTATGTAAACATGTAGGTTCCCAACCTATGTCCAGTGTATGTAAACATGTAGGTTCCCCACCATATGTCCAATGTATGTAAACATGTAGGTTCCCCACCATATGTCCAATGTATGTAAACATGTAGGTTCCCCACCATATGTCCAGTGTATGTAAACATGTAGGTTCCCCACCATATGTCCAGTGTATGTAAACATGTAGGTTCCCCACCATACACCCAATGTATGTAAACATGTAGGTTCCCCACCATATGTCCAATGTATGTAAACATGTAGGTTCCCCACCATACACCCAATGTATGTAAACATGTAGGTTCCCCACCATATGTCCAGTGTATGTAAACATGTAGGTTCCCCACCATACACCCAATGTATGTAAACATGTAGGTTCCCCACCATATGCCCAATGTATGTATACATGTAGGTTCCCCACCATATGTCCAGTGTATGTAAACATGTAGGTTACCCACCATACACCCAGTGTATGTAAACATGTAGGTTCCCCACCATACACCCAATGTATGTAAACATGTAGGTTCCCCACCATATGCCCAATGTATGTAAACATGTATGTTCCCCACCATATGTCCAGTGTATGTAAACATGTAGGTTCCCCACCATACACATAATGTATGTAAACATGTAGGTTCCCCACCATACACCCAGTGTATGTAAACATGTAGGTTCCCCATCATACACCCAGTGTATGTAAACATGTAGGTTCCCCATCATACACCCAGTGTATGTAAACATGTAGGTTCCCCATCATACACCCAGTGTATGTAAACATGTAGGTTCCCCATCATACACCCAGTGTATGTAAACATGTAGGTTCCCCACCATACACCCAATGTATGTAAACATGTAGGTTCCCCACCATACACCCAATGTATGTAAACATGTAGGTTCCCCACCATATGTCCAATGTATGTAAACATGTAGGTTCCCCACCATACACCCAATGTATGTAAACATGTAGGTTCCCCACCATATGTCCAGTGTATGTAAACATGTAGGTTCCCCACCATACACCCAATGTATGTAAACATGTAGGTTCCCCACCATATGCCCAATGTATGTATACATGTAGGTTCCCCACCATATGTCCAGTGTATGTAAACATGTAGGTTACCCACCATACACCCAGTGTATGTAAACATGTAGGTTCCCCACCATACACCCAATGTATGTAAACATGTAGGTTCCCCACCATATGCCCAATGTATGTAAACATGTATGTTCCCCACCATATGTCCAGTGTATGTAAACATGTAGGTTCCCCACCATACACATAATGTATGTAAACATGTAGGTTCCCCACCATACACCCAGTGTATGTAAACATGTAGGTTCCCCATCATACACCCAGTGTATGTAAACATGTAGGTTCCCCACCATACACCCAATGCACCCATTGGTAAAAGGGATATTTACTTACTTACCAAATATTAATTCTATAAATTCGATGTGATAGCGTCAGTTTAGCACTGAATCAGTTAAAGGGGTGTTTACTATATCACATTTACATAAACACATTGTATGTTATGTTTTGCATATAGCTATAAGAACACAACGATAATCAGTACCCGGGGCGTAGGTCCATCCATCCATCATGTGCCATGCCGATAAGCGTGGACGGTCATGTTTTGCCATCTCATTCCATTACCAGAGTCGTGGATCACCATGGCCGAATGGAAAAGATCGTGTGTTCTTAAACATCCGGTGTGCTGATGCCGAGGTAAGGGGTTGAACCCCTACACCGGACAGTTGGACTTAAATGTTGACCTGTCCTTGACTTGGGGACGTAAATCATAAGTACCTCTGAAGTCGGAGTGGGTTCGCCTGATGGTGAGGGACACTGTTAATAGGGAAAGCTAACATATACGTAAATTTCAATCCAGTACTACTAGAAGTAGTGTGTGTGACTACGCTTGAGTTCAAAGCGAGTGAGCGCCCAAAAAAATATTACTCGGGACAAGCGACGTTTGAGGTTCAACGCCGACAAGCTCTGATCTGATGACAAACGTGAAGTGTGTATCAACTTGTGATTGTTGTGTTGAGCGTGGTCAATCTGAAAATAAAGCTTGCTGCTTAATTATATACCGGCTAATCACATATTTACTCGGGTTGGGGTGGCTCATTCTGATAGGCCGTATGCATCGTTCGCGTAGTACAGCCATTGCAGAGGGTTTTTAAAGGGTTTAAACCGCAATAGGGTCGATTTAATTGTACCGGATGTTATTTCATATGGCTCAGCGACGACTCTCTGGGAACATTGCACTCGTGAACCCATCGACGTTGTCTGGAATCGAACCCACAACCTTCGGAGTGTGAGGCGGGCGATGTAACTACTTCTTCATGGAGACTCCCGTAGCCATAGCAGAGATTGTGTGTTATGTCTGATCGTTTGTGTATTTGTATGTTTAATACTTTAGTTTCTTCTCCTTCTGCTGCGATCAGCCTTTCCTATCCGTGTTGCAAAGCATCCATTTTTGAGTGTTTGTGTCCGCTTTCTTGTCCCATCCCTTGGGTCAACACCTTCCTACTTCGAACAGTTGAGGTGTCTTTTCTGCATTCCTCGTACCATAGGCATATTTCCTTCCTAAGCATGTCCACATTTTCGGTCGGGCTTTGTTTCCCTAGCCTGTGTTATTTCAAGAACTTCGACAAGGCAATGGTGTTTGACATTCGGTGTATCCTGTGTGTAGATGTATTTCCTTCCAGTGTTTTTGAAACCATCAACTCATTTTGTTTGCTTCTAATTCTTTAGTAGTTATAGCGCTTTAACAAGTGTTCAGTGATACTGTGGCTGTGTCCTTATTTGCTGCCATCCAAGAATATCGAGGTTATAAGTGGAATTGTATTCACCTCATGTCCGATTGCAGTTATTCGAAAACGTTATTTGTTGTGGCCTGAAATTACAGTTTACGTTGTTTCATACTTCGTGGAGCGTTCATATATCAACACTGCTATGTTATTTTATGGTATGTTTATGTTATCTTATCTTGTGTTATGTTATGTTGTGTTATTTCTTACGACGTCACTGCACATTGGGCATCCCCATGGTGCTCAGTCCTCCAATGCGACAGACATCCCGAAGTATCTGGGCATTGATCCCACGAGGAGCTGGTGATGATATCGTCTCACTCCACCTCCAAGACCGTATCAACGTGAGTGACCAGGCTTTACTCCCAGTTCGTTTAGCTGGGCTAACGTCGGAGTCTCCTCATTCATCATCATCATGTGCCATGCCGATAAGGGTTGGCGGTCATGTTTCGCCATCTCACACGATCACCAGAGTCGTGGATCAGCTCAATGTTCTTATCTCGACCATGCCGCATGGTCAAGCCATCAAGGTATTTACTTCTGTGCTCTCCCCTTGTTCTTTACCCCTCACTTGGGCCATTTGTCACCAAGGTCTCTAGTTTACGTCTTCTCATAACATGCCCAAAAAAATGGTGACACTCTCCGTCTAATTTTTCTAATCCGTTTATGGTTTTAATTTGCTTCTTGTAGGATTTGCTAATTTTTTTTAATTTTTTTTAATCCGTCAATGATATTCTTTGCATTTTCCTCAGAAATAACATATCCACTGCCAGTAGATGTTTTTCATCTTGTCTGCTCATTGTCAACGTTTCACATCCATACAAATGTACAGGTTCTATATAGCACTTCAACCCTCCTTTTCTCGTTGCAATTGCCATCTGTTTATTGGTCAGTATATCGCGTCATTATCCGCCAACCGAGTCCTTACTGCATTTATTATATCAGTCCCTGTACGTGCTTCTTCCCTCATACTCTCCACATCATCATCATCATGTGCCATGCCGATAAGCGTGGGTGGTCATGTTTCGCCATCTCACCCTGCACATACGTATCAACTTTTATGCATAAAATGTCAGGATAAGGACCAAAAGCGGTTAGATCCGTGTCAGATTTGATCCATTCATAATTCATGCAAATTTTATTGCAGAATTAGGATATACACATGGAACAGTCCTCCTCTAACTGGGTTAGATGAGTTGATCCTGTCTGTAGACAGACACGGTAAACATTAAAATATTTTTCTGAACTTACAAAACAGATAAAATATAGTGCACACGGATAAACCTACATGCGACCCAAACATTACAATCTTCTCTTCTTCTTCTTCGTTCATCCGGAGTTTTTTTTTTTTTTCGGACGTGATTGCGTTGTGCCTGTTTACAGCAGAGCTGCGTCCTTGCGCCGTTAGGCCGACACATCTGACTTCTGCGGGCATTTGTTGACCGGGTTAACCTTCCGGGGGAAACATTACAATCAAAAACGAAAAGCTTGAAAATGTCACAGACTTTGAATATCATATTGGACTCCATATTCACCAACAAGGGGGGATGTTGAAATGAAGTCAGACGTTGATTGGCAATAGCACAGCAGACGGTAAATATTATTAAGAACCTATGTCACAACGCCTAGTAGTGCTATAAATGGTTGTTTTGAACTGACACAAGGCCACAGATAAAAGGGAAATATATAACTTGAACCGAGCGAAGATTATCACACCAATCTGTTGATAGGGTGTTTTTATACGAATACCTCGATAAGGCATTGAGATAACATGTATACCATCTGCAGTGAACATTATCTCTAACAGCGTAGCCTGTAGCCTAACGGGAATATCGTTCATAGTGTTATTCATTCACAATGATTGAGAACGTGCCTTTGAATAGCGGATTTTGTCTTCTTTTCGGAATGTGATTTGGGCTATAGAAGTCTCTAATTTAATTGGAATGTCCTGGAAGAATCCAAAGAGACGAGAAGAGAATTGTGATGTTTACTGTATATCGATCGATGGTATGCTTGCACAGTTTTCATTAGTTAGAAGTATTTCGTTCTAGCGACATAATCTGTACAGATGTAGACTGTCGAGGCGATTCATGTGAATGTCAGCAAAACGTGTGTGGTTGCTGGTGTTTTGTACTCGTTATGTGTGTAGTACTTGGTCAGTGAAAACGCAGATTTCGTTTACTCCTAAATACAGTGAAGATACTTTTCATAATGCATAGTCTGCTGTCATCATATGAATATGGTTTCATTGTGAGTTAAAATTAATGCTCTCTCTCTCTCTCTCTCTCTCTCTCTCTCTCTCTCTCTCTCTCTCTCTCTCTCTCTCTCTCTCCTCTCTCTCTCTCTCTCTCTCTCTCTCTCTCTCGATCACTGTATCACTCTCTCATTCTCTCTCACTCTCTCCCTCCCTCTCACTCTCTCCTTCTCTCTCTAGACAGGCAGGCAGGCAGGCAGGCAGGCAGACCGACAGACGGACGGACGGATGGATGGATGGATGGAGGGACGGACGGACTGACGGACATATAGATGGATGGATGGATGGATGGGTGGGTGGATGGGTGCGTGGATCTGCTTCTTCTGCCTTTATTCCCCAAACTCAAGCCAAGCACGCCTCTCTTCTACCATCTCCGGCAGCTTCCCTTCCATCTTCCCCATAGTATTCATCAGTCTCTATTTCTCTTTTACCTGTATTGTTTGCTGGGTCTCCCTCTTTTTCATTTGTCCCATCCAAGGCCATGGTTTTTTTCTCACCTCTTTGGCTCGCTAACATTCGTGTACTGTATTTTATTAGCTCTGCGTTGACACTTTCTGGCATGCCATTTTAGTCTTTCTTTTCTATGCCTCACAAATTATTGATTTGTGTAAGTTTATTGGCAATTGTTTTAGTGGCTCTCCGTGTTCCTGGTCCAGACAGATGTACTTATTTAACCTTACAGTTTAAGTGTTCTAAGTTTGGTACTAGAATTAATTTCTTGTCGATTCAACGAGTTTCTTAATTCTGTTAAAGCTGCCTTTTTATAATCTTTGTTTTTACATATTCTTTATCTGTTCTCCCATATTTATCTATATTCTTTCTAAATATATTAATCTTCTTCTTCTTCTTCTTCTTCTTCTTCCTCTGCTTCTTCTTCTTCTTCTTCTACTCTTCTTCTTCTTCTTCTTCTTCTTCTTCTTCTTCTCCATCATCGTCGTCGCCGACGCCGCCGTACACCTTCAGAGCGTTGATATGAATAAATCCATTAAAAGCAGCAGTAAACTTAAACCTTAGACATAGAGTGTTGCCTCAAAATGGAGCGGGTGTGAGTTAAGTTAAGTTTTCTGTGTTCTGTATATCCTGGACACTCCTGTGACATGGGTAGAGGTCATTTTATTCAAACCTCGGTTATATTCATCAGAATATCTTTAGTTTATGAAAGATGTGATATGTCAGGCTGTTGTTTCTTGTAGAGGTGTCTGAATATTGCCACTTGTTCTCAACGACGGCTTTGGTTATGAGGTTGTTTTCGGTGGGGTTGACTTGAGAATCATCTTTCTGCCGCTCCTATTGATCATGATTTCATATGATTCTATACATACGTCTTATAAATCTTATGGCCTCACAGATTATGTCTATATGATTACACAGAAAAGCAATTGGGGAACCTGTTGAGGCCACTGAGACAGTTACATAAATAAACACACATAGTATTGTTTGGCGCTCACAGAAGGAGAAGAAGGAAGTAGAGACTAGAGGAGGCACTAGACAACATAAAATTTGAAAGCTATAATAGTTACCGACCGGGATTCGAACCTGTCACCTCCAAATGACGACAGCGCCTCGCTGCAGGAGCAAGTGTACTTCGACGCAACTAGACACTCCAACAAAAAGTCTCAAGTTTTTTTGGAGTGTCTAGTTGGTCATGCGATCAACAATACTATGTGTGTTTATTAATGTCTATATTAGGCCGATATAGTCTTTTGCCTTCCTTTGCCAGGTGTCGGCTTCTTCATTTCTAGGTATGTTGCAATCTGAGAAAATCCATTGTATTACAACACTTTTGTTTTCTGATTATCGTCATTGTGTGCTGCTCTTAGAGCTGCTAGTTCACTATTTCTACTCGTCAGTACTGAAACAACTGTCTGGTCCTCTATATTTGTATCTGTCAATGATATTTCTGCTTAAACTATCAAGCCTAATACACTTCTGCTCGGAAGTTATTTGAGAATGTTGCTATACCACTGATTGTGGTTTCTTTACTCCGTTTTTTTTTTTTTTTTAGATTCATGAGCACTCGCACACCTTCATTTTCTGTTTTGCTGTTTGTATATATTCTTATGTGTATTTTATGGCTGTTTTTCTTCTTTCTGTTATGTTCTGGGTGGTCTTTGTTTTCTCAATAGAAGGAATGTGTTCTATCCTCGCAGGCAGGCGAACAGTTTGCCTCCTTGCTGCGAGCTGTGTTAATTGTTAATGAGTTTAACAGTTGTGTTGAGTATACAGTCTTTCTTAATCTTTCTTTTTAAAAGTTGTTTCTCCTTAGTCTGCCCCTTTCAAGACAATTACACCTCTAATTCACAGGATGATCCGTCACTATTTTAACTGTGTCAGTAATGCGTGATAGAGACAACTGGGGTTTACCGAAAAGACATAATGCAAAACATCAACATCAGTAACATTGCAGTCATGGCGTCATTCATCGAATTCACCGAGAGATAAGAAATAAACTGTCCTGTGAGATTTTAGAAGACAGAAACCGCATAGACTACAGATAAGAACATTTGTCAAGTGGACTTCTCTGTGCACAGCTTCGCCCTCCATTAAATTCTATCCGACAATTATTTCTGTCATCAGCCAGATGTTTTCTTTTTTTAGTTAGCTAGTTTTGAACTCACCCGTAGTCCACACACGTGCTGCTGCTACTTATAGCTGCTACTACTAGAGAGTGTGCTGGATTGATTTGTGCGTGTGGATTAACTTTCCCTATTACCAGTGCCCACGGGCATGCCATCAGGTGAACTCAATCCGGCTTCTGAGGTACTTGTAATTTACGTCCCCAAGTCAAGGACGAGAAGCGGACATTATAGTCCAACTGACCGGAGTATGGCTTGAATCCATTACCCCGTAATCATCGTACCGGAAGTTTAAGCACACGCGCTTTAATCCATTCGGCCACGCCAACCTGAAGCCAGATGTCTGCCCCGGTTGCTGTTACATGTAAATCATGTCACAACTCCAACCCTTCATGTTGTTTTCACCCTCTTATCTGTCTCCTTCGTACACTGCCCTTCATAATTATCTTTTCTAAACACGCCTGTCGGTTTGAGCATATCCAAATTGTTTCGTTTTTCCTTATGTATGTCTGTCTCAATAACAACACTTTTCCAACAATTATTTCTTGTTGGATAGATCTGTTTGTTTTCCTTTCCACCCAGAGTTGAGTTGAGTTGAGTTGAGTTGAGTCAAGAACCCATATCACAGAACCCGGAACATTCTCATATATGCTCCGTTTTCATCTTCAAAAGCCAGCGAAGAGTCCTAATACTTATGGTACCGGTCTGATTATGTATCTGTCTGATCCTTCCTCGGAATTTTCAGTGTTGGCCACTCCCCGCATCACCATTCTCTCCCTACCGTGATAATTTATTTTGTCTTCTGAACTATACCTTCGATCCCAAAGGTCCGCGATTACGTCTGCCCATTGGCCATACTATCACCAATACCCCACGGATCGGTGCATACCCAGCCTGTCTGTCCGCCTCCTGGTTTCCCATCATGTCTTTTCCGTCCACTGAATATTTAATATTATTATGTGGCATGTACATTCAAAGGCAGATTGTCCATATGGCACAGGCAAGTAAATGACTCAAAATACAGTCATAGAAGATATAGACAGAATGGGAAATTCAGCTCATTAGACGCGGCTATTCACTCAGTGCTTATGTCAAAAGAAAACAAGTTAGTTTTATATAACCTTTACAGGACACGACAGTCAAAGCCAGCAATGTTTAGCTGTTTGTGATTTACTGGGCAAGTTTACTTTCAGTAGTTTATCATTGCTTTCTGAACTACTGGCACTCATATCATTGTATAAAATCCAACGCAAAGCGGTCTGCTTTAAATCTCCCGCAACTGTGTTTCGAACGCGGTATGCGGGATGGTGAATAGCATTCGTAACCCTTTCGCCTTAGCGCATGCTTAGGTCAAAGGCGCTCGTGTATTGCAGAGACCCAAAGATGAAAGCAAAGGATAGTAACACTGTAGCTTCCACTGCGTGTCGTAAGAGGCCACTATGGAGAGTTGATGTAGGACGGCTCTCCTTTCCCGTTGAAATATTTAGCTATGACATCCACGGTGTTTGTTCCATCGGTGCAGAAAAGGCAGAAGGAGAGACTCGGCGAAAGAAGATGTACTAGTTAAAGTATGGTCTCGAATGCTTACAATTAGAGATTTCGTATTAACATTGCAAACTTATATGAAGTGCGGTAGCCATCACCCGTTATCTTTGCTTTTGTCTTGCGTAATTCAGAACCACGCTTTACCATATCGATGGCGGAGCATCAGTGGACTTCGTTATAATCAAACTCCCAGCAAAGACCAGGACAGTGGCAGACCCGTGTTTACAAGACACTTTAGTCGGACACTCGTTCCAGTTGTTGAAATCCCATTCTGGACAATCTTATCTGTTGATTTACTCAGCGAAGGCTTGAATTGTCAGTGACGTCTCTGTTGGCACTGTCTCGATTTGTACTTGCGCCAATTATTGTCCGGGAGTGACGTGTGGCTATCTAGTGATGTTTTGTGGTAACGTACATTAGTCGGGTTGGAATCTCCGCATGTTATAGATGGCGGTTCGGGGAGGGACCGGCCGGATTAGTATATTTGTTCCGGTAGCCTTTTGTATCCGCAATATTCGGGTATTTCTAAGCAGACATTGTCGTGTGAGTGATTCGGAGTATATATTATATTGTCTAATGTGTACCCTTTGGTCTGTACTTCGCGCCTTTACCTCTATAAGTGCCAATAAATATATATGAATGTATTTCTCAAGCTGCGTGACAGTTGACTGCGTGATCGTGATTTCGCAGCTTCTCGTCAACATGTGCAACATCCATAAAAATGACCAACCCTTGCTCTTCCCACCTCCCACCTAATCGCAAGTCCATAGAGCGATAAAAGAACACAGTTATAATGGAACATTCACGAAACTTTCCTGATCCATTAACAAATGTTGTGTTATTTAGTAGATAAGGCTAATGTACATACGAACTGAGCTGGGTCAAGAACCGACGCGATAGCACTCGAGATATTTCCATACGCGCTCCGTCCTCATTAACAACCAAGGAAGAGTTACAATAGTAATGGTACTATCAGATGCGGTCTGATTGTGTCCGTTTCGAATTTCCTTTGCAGTATTGAATGTCGCCGGATTCTCTAGTCATTCCCTGTTGTGTCATTCTGTCCAGGTCATGTAGTGATTCTGTTCTGCCACAATATTCACATGATCCCAAAGGACGCTTTGTCGTGCACCCATACCCCACCCAGCTGTGCAGACCTGGTCTGTCTGTCCGTCCGTCTGCTCGTTTCCCGCCACACCAATATCTCCCGGGGACAAGTTCCAAAGGAGGCGCCCTGTCACGAGATAACGCTACCGCTAATTGGCAAATTGTTATATGGATGGGACATCACAACTGGCTGTCAATGTGTCACACTGCCCCTGTCAATGTGCCACACAATTCCTGTCAATGTGCCACACCATCCCTGTCAATGTGCCACACTATCCCTGTCAATGTGCCACACTATCCCTGTCAATATGCCACACTATCCCTGTCAATGTGCCACTCTGTGCCTGTCAATGTGCCACACTATCCCTGTCAATGTGCCACACTATCCCTGTCAATGTGCCACTATCCCTGTCAGTGTGCCACACTATCCCTGTCAATGTGCCACACTATCCCTGTCAATGTGCCACTCTGTGCCTGTCAATGTGCCACACTATCTGTCAATGCGTTACACTATCCCTGTCAATGTGCCACACTATCCCTGTCACTGTGCCACACTATCTCTGTCAATGTGCCACTCTGTGCCTGTCAATGTGCCACACTTTCCTGTCAATGTGCCACTCTGTGCCTGTCAATGTGCCACACTATCCCTGTCAATGTGCCACTCTGTGCCTGTCAATGTGCCACTCTGTGCCTGTCAATGTGCCACACTATCCCTGTCAATGTGCCACTCTGTGCCTGTCAATGTGCCACACTTTCCTGTCAATGTGCCACTCTGTGTCTGTCAATGTGCCACACTATCCCTGTCAATGTGCCACACTATCCCTGTCAATGTGCCACACTATCCCTGTCAATGTGCCACACTATCCCTGTCAATGTGCCACACTATCCCTGTCAATGTGCCACACTATCCCTGTCAATGTGCCACACTATCCCTGTCAATGTGCCACTCTGTGCCTGTCAATGTACCACACTATCCTGTCAATGTGCCACTCTGTACTGTCAATGTGCCACACTATCCCTGTCAATGTGCCACACTATACCTGTCAATTTGCCACACTATCCCTGTCAATGTGCCACTCTGTGCCTGTCAATGTACCACACTATCCTGTCAATGTGCCACTCTGTACTGTCAATGTGCCACTCTGTCCCTGTCAATGTGCCACTCTGTCACTGTCAATGTGCCACACTATCCCTGTCAATATGCCACACTATCCCTGTCAATGTGCCACTCTGTGCCTGTCAATGTGCCACACTATCCCTGTCAATGTGCCACACTATCCCTGTCAATGTGCCACTATCCCTGTCAGTGTGCCACACTATCCCTGTCAATGTGCCACACTATCCCTGTCAATGTGCCACTCTGTGCCTGTCAATGTGCCACACTATCTGTCAATGCGTTACACTATCCCTGTCAATGTGCCACACTATCCCTGTCACTGTGCCACACTATCCCTGTCAATGTGCCACTCTGTGCCTGTCAATGTGCCACACTTTCCTGTCAATGTGCCACTCTGTGCCTGTCAATGTGCCACACTATCCCTGTCAATGTGCCACTCTGTGCCTGTCAATGTGCCACTCTGTGCCTGTCAATGTGCCACACTATCCCTGTCAATGTGCCACTCTGTGCCTGTCAATGTGCCACACTTTCCTGTCAATGTGCCACTATGTGTCTGTCAATGTGCCACACTATCCCTGTCAATGTGCCACACTATCCCTGTCAATGTGCCACACTATCCCTGTCAATGTGCCACACTATCCCTGTCAATGTGCCACACTATCCCTGTCAATGTGCCACACTATCCCTGTCAATGTGCCACTCTGTGCCTGTCAATGTACCACACTATCCTGTCAATGTGCCACTCTGTACTGTCAATGTGCCACACTATCCCTGTCAATGTGCCACACTGTTCCTGTCAATGTGCCATACTATCCCTGTCAGTGTGCCACTCTGTGCCTGTCAATGTGCCACACTGTTGCTGTCAATGCCACACAATCCCTGTCAGTGTGTCATACTGCCCTAGTAAGTGTGTCACGCTATCTGCAACAATCACCAACTAACCCATCTCCCATTGTCAGAACTAGCCGGCTGTTTCCAGAGCAACAAGATGGCGGAATTATAAAGGGAGACGCCAAAGATAAGCAGCGGATTTCACAAAGATGTATAAAACTGGCAACCTGCTAACGATCTGGCCGGGCTTCCTTGATTACTTATCGATCTGTTTCAATGTCCATGGCTTCCTGAAATGTGTCACTCAAGTAGCTTCTTCCCTTGCATTGGATCAATGGAAACGACAGGTATTGATAAGCTTCCAGACAGCCATACAGGAATACAGCGGATATGTTGGTTGACTGGTTGGTTGGTTGATAAGTTCGTTGGCTGGTCGGATAGTGGGTTGGTTTGTCGGCGGGCTAGTTGAATGGTTGGTTTGTTTGTGTGCTAGCTGGCTGGATGGTTCGATTCTTCTTCTTCTTCTTCTTCTTCTTCTTCTTCTTCTTCTTCTTCTTCTTCTTCTTCTTCTTCTTCTGCGTTCATCCAGAGTTGTTTTTTTTCTTTGGATGTGATTGCGTTGTGCCTGTTTACAGCAAAGCTGCGTTCTTGCGCCGTTAGGCCGACACATCCGACTTCTGCGGGCATTTGTTGACCGGGTTAACCATCCCGGAAAGGATGATTCGATTTCACCATTACCGGTGAACCTCAATGAGAAGTTATAGTTAGGGTCCATCACCCGAAGGTGGTTGTTGTCCATGTGAGGTAATGTGTGTTATGTATAGACTGGATGGTTGACTGGCTGGTTGGTTGGTTGACTGGCTGGTTGGTTGGTTGGCTGGCTAGTTAGTTGGATGGCTGGTTGGTTGACTGGCTAGTTAATTGGCTGGCTGGTTGATTGGTTAGTTCGTTGGTTCGTTGATTAACTGGTTGGCTAATTTGTTGGCTTGTCGGCTGGCTGGCTTGTTGGTTGGTTGATTGGCTGGCTGGCTGGCTGTTTGGCTAGCTGGCTAGCTAGTTGGTTAGTTGGCTGGCTGGTTGGTTGGTTGACTGGCTGGTTGGTTGGTTGGCTGGCTAGTTAGTTGGATGGCTGGTTGATTGACTGGCTGGTTGGTTGGTTGGCTGGTTAGTTAGTTGGATGGCTGGTTGATTGACTGGCTAGTTAATTGGCTGACTGATTGATTGGCTAGTTCGTTGGTTCGTTGATTAACTGGTTGGCTAATTTGTTGGTTTGTCGGCTGGCTGGCTTGTTGGTTGGTCGGCTGGCTGGCTGGCTGTTTGGCTAGCTGGCTGGCTGGTTGGTTAGTTGGCTGGCTGGTTGGTTAGTTACCTGATTGATTACTTGGTTGGCTGGTTCGTTGGTTGACTGGCTAGTTATTTGGTTGGCTGGTTGTTTGGTTAGTTCGTTGGTTCGTTGACTAACTGGTTGGCTAATTTGTTGGTTTGTGGCTGGTTGGCTTGTTGGCTAGTTGGTTGTTTAGTTGATTGGTTGGTTAGTTGGTTGGTTGGTTGGTTGGCTGGTTGGTTAGCTGGCTGGCTGGTTGGTTAGTTGGTTGGTTGGCTGCTAGTTACTTGACTGGCTAATTGGTTGACTGGCTAGTTAGTTGGTTCGTTGATTAACTGGATGGCTAATTTGTTGGTTTGTCGGTTGGTTGGTTGGTTGGCTGGCTGGCTGGCTGGCTGCCTGGCTGCCTGGCTGCCTGGCTTGTTATGAATCCTCTGGAAGGTTGAGTGCTCACATCTAGGTCCGACACACGATGTTCAGGCAACGTGATAGCTGGAAAGGGCCGATGTCTGTCCAAGTGAGTTGATGCAGGGGCTATTCCAGTACCACTGAGACTGTATTGGAGAGGTGTTATTCCCATCTCAAAGCCCATAAACTAGCGGGGTGTGCAACACCGGTACTGGAACTCCACATCCGCGGAGATATGTATATGATGTTTCCACACACACACACACACACACACACAAAACAAGATAGTCACACGTTCTTTACACGACGTCGCAATCACACTAATCACTGATTGGCTGTTGTTAATTTACTAGGCAATTTTACGGTTACTAGACTGCCATGCCTTTAGTTTTTGAAGGGTCGAATCTCATACTAATGTGAAAATCAACCCAAAGTGACCTGTTTCCAAATCGCTTTCGTCTAACTTCGAACACATATGATATGCAACCAGGTCATAGTCAACACAGAACATGCAAACAGGACGGGACTGGTTCTAGTGTTCTAGGGCGTGGGGCTGGTCTGGTTCGCTAGATCAGTTCCGCGTCTAGCGTTCGTTGTCTCGGATGGCTGTGTGAGGTGCACCAAAATGGGATCTTCCCAGCCAACGTGAGTTAGCGAGGCAGGCGTTTCAAGAATGTAACCGCATCGTGCAGCCAGGGTCGTGGTTTGAGCGGGCAAAAGAGCAAACTTTGTACGACCGTTCGACAGAGTCTCGATAAGCGCCCACTCTCTCTCGATGAGTAGTAGGCCTGCAGTCAGTAAGCTGGTATAGCTTCTTTTTTTTTCGGTCAGTCCTGCCGGCGTAGCTTGAAAGCTCGTCGGTAGGCGTCCAGTGGTTTTGCATGTATCACCTTGTACCGGGAGGGCGCTCTTTAGCGATGCTACTCTTGGCTTGCGTGTGCGTGAACGTCTGTCCGGTCAGTCGCCATGTGCACATTTGCGCTGGAGAGTCTCAACCGTAAATCGGGAGATCTGCTCGCAACTTAGACGAGCAGTATCTTCTGTGGGCAGTTTCTCGCCTCATGTTTGTGTGTGGTCTGTTCTAGCGGTCAGTCCGTCTTCGGTGAAGGAAATCGTGTTGATCCTATAAGTAATCATACGCTCATTGCTTGTCGCTACGCTTGTCTTAAAACTGAAAATTAAAGGAATTGACGGAAGGGCCCGAGGCTCCCGAGAGCCAATATAAACAGGGATAACTGGCCGTCCACTGCATCTGTGTCCGTCTTCCAGTCGTCTTGCCATGCTCGCCACTGGAGCCAGACGGACACAGACGAGGGAGCGGGGGCGAAGGTGTTGCGCGACCACTTCCTCGCTATACAAAACCAAAGCGCAAGTCATTCGTTCCTCATCAAATCAAAGATGTAGTGTAATGAATGGTCATCGTCAATGAATGGTCAACGTCATTCATGATGGACGAACATCGGTTCTAGGGCGGTCGTGTTTCCTAGACACTGTCCGGGTAGTTCGTTGTCAACATACTCCAGCCAGATGCCCGGGGGAAATAAGGGAAACAAAGCGGATATTAATTGTACTTTTACCTATATTTAACCATTACTCCAAACGTGATTTACTTGCCTTAACCCCTTTTATCCGAGCCAACATGTTACAACATCCCACTCGGCTCCTCCTGTCCAAACCTATATGTTACAACATCACACACTGTTTCCATTTGTCCAAACTAGAATGTTACAACACATCACACTGTTCCCTTTTTTCCAAATCTGTCTGTTACAATATTCCACATTGTTCCCTTTTGCACAAGCCTATATGTCACATCATCTCACACTGTTCCCTTTTGTCCAAGCCTAAATGTTACATCATCTCACACTGTTCCCTTTTGTCCAACCTTAAATGTTACATTATCTCACACTGTTCCCTTTTGTCCAAGCCTAAATGTTACATATCTCACACTGTTCCCTTTTGTCCAAGCCTAAATGTTACATCATCTTACACTGTTACCCTTTATCCAAGCCTAAATGTTACAATATTTCACACTGTTCCCTTTTGTCCAAGCCTTTATATCACAACATCTCACGCTGTTCCCTTGTGTACGAGGGTAAGTTAATAAGTAAGTCACTAATGGCTGTAGAAAAATAACTAAATATGATAACATGAAACCAGTTTGTTTTTCTACATACTTTTGTCCCTTTATTTCTCAACATAATTTCCACCAACATTGATGCACTTATCCCATCGTTTTATCAGTCCTCCCAAACCGGCTGCATAGAACTGCGTCCTTTGTTTTCATTCACCTGCCATCCCACAAAACTGTGTGACTTATTTATTGACTCGGCTTCGTAACGTCTTCTACCCAGCTATGTACCGCTTTATGGGATAAACATTTGTCAGCATGAACACTGAAAACCCACCTTGGCGGGAGACATTTCGCGAATGAGGCCAAAGTTGAATGTCAAGTGAAAACATGGTTTAGAAAACAGAGCAGGCAGTTCTCTGCAGCCGGTTTTGGAGGACTGATAAAACGATGAGATAAGTGCATCAATGTTGGTGAAAATTATGTTGAGAGATAAAGGGACAAATTATGTATAAAACTAAACTGGTTTCAAGTTGTTATCATATTAAATTATTTTACTACAGCCATTTGTGACTTACTTATTAACTTAGCCTCGTACAAGCCCACATGTTACAACACCTCACACTGTCCCAGGTGTTGCTCCAATCCAATATGCTCCACAACGGTTTTATTGTATTATGCTAACTTCGTTCTATTCAAGCATATATCACTGTAGTCGTGTATTGGGAGAAATAAAAAAGAAAGATTGAGTAACCAAAGTAACATTCCGAAGTTTCTATACGCTTGCGTGCCGGGGTGTGATCGTGGGTTTGAATCCGCATGGAGCGGGATTCTTAAAATTGACCTCGACTCCCAAGTGGGTTCAAAATTGTTGTTATAGCTCAGAAAAAGAGGGGAGGGGGGCGCAGATTTGCGGATGAGTGTCCAGGCTTGCAAAATGCCGCCATGGCTTGTGAGTGCATCCCCTCTGGCAGCAAAAGTCCAACTCCTGTGTGAACCCTGCGAAACAATGTGAGAGATCAACACAGACCCGGTGTGCATACCTTACAAAGAGCGCATATCCAGCAAACGTAAATCACGGGTAAAAATAGCAATGATAACAACGTAAACATAAGATGCAAGTAAGTTATACTACAGCACAATTTATCGATGTTTCAATCTTAGTAATGTAGTAATGTTTATCAGACGCAACACATACACAGAGAGATCTTTTTTTTTTTTTTTAATATACGTGGAATTGGAAAATTTAATTAATAATTACAAATATTTTTTTTTTAAATTAAATTTTTTAGTTTCACGTCAAAGAGTGCAGAAACATCTTTTACCGTAATTACATATATTATCCAGCCTTGATGGTCCCGTGAATATACTATAAAATAACTAATACAACATAAAGGTGTAAGGGATGTAACAGATTGTGTGCCAGACTATAAGTGGTCGGTTTGGACCAAACAAGAATGAATGGCGGATAACGGGAAGTAAGAATGTGTCACAGTTATTAGTGTTATTACTTACAATTTTTTAATATGGTAACAGACATGTTGTATCATAACGCAGTGACAACATTTCTGTGGTGTATCAGCCCATGGCAGATACAGGAAGTCGCTTAAGATAATTAATCATCCCATGACATGTAGTCAGTTAAAGATTAGAGGTTCGACTTCATTGCACCGAGTTTTATCCCATAAGACTTGGTCTCTTCTCCAAGGCAGATGCACAGTGCACAAACTCCGTACTTTGAGGGGGCTGCGTGGTCTCGAGGTATGGTGTCCGCCTCGAGTGCTGGAGGTCCCGGGTTCAAGCCGCGGTGATGCCGGGATTTTTTCTCGTGGACTTCTAGTAATAAATTTCCCCTGGTCTCTGGGTAGTGAGATCGGACGCCCGTGTGTATTGTTGCGCACGTAAAAAATCCCTTGGCAGTTGGAAATCGAAAAAGAGTAGACTAACGGCGCTGCCCGGGCAAAATTTCGAGTTAAAAATCTACCCAAAGTATTTCAGGATCGTCGCCGGTGCTACGGAGTTCGTGCATTGAGCTGAGTTTCTCCAGACTCAGGTTTGAGTTAGGAGGAGAACGGAGCACTTATGGGTTGCACCAGTGTGCCGTGATGTTGATCCATCGACTAAACTAAACTAAACTCCGTAGCTCCAGCGACGACGCCTAGGAGTCCCAAAAAAATTGGACTCGATACAAGACAACAGTCACTATAATAATATGGTTACTTTTATTTTATAGAACGATCGCAGCAACAACTCACTATCATTTCATTCTCTTCTTCAGGACTGAAAAGCTCAAAAGGTGAAACAGGAGAACATGTCGGAAATGGGGTCGGACTTCTGGAGAAATCCCCGCAACAAGCAGCTTCCCCGCCTAAGTTGTACAGCAGGAGGTGGTTGATGCTGTCGCTGTTCGCCCTATATTCCTTCAGCAATGCCTTTCAATGGATTCACCTGAACATCATCGCTGATGTGATCGGCAACTTTTACAATGAAAGTTTGCCTCATGATGTTTTCCAGGTATGTCTTTGTATCAAATGTCTGTGCTCAATTTTTGCCACTTATATTATGGATCTAATTTTTTTTTTTTAATTCGCATATCCTTTTACAGGACATCGCTGTCAACAGCAGCATCTTTCAGCTGTCTGTTGATTTCTTGGCACGATTACGCTCAGTAGTTTGCCATTGCTTTCTGAGCGGCCGGCTCAGTTATCCTGCAAGTCACCAGCGGGGGACGAACCGCTCCCGGCTCTCACCCACTACGAGACTCTGCGTGATAAACGGGATTACGGAGAAAGTGTTGTAACCCCTCGGCCAGAGATACCGGCATGGATCTAATAGAGTATATTATTTAGTATGGTTAACATATTCATTAGCCGGCTTCCTGGCCGAGGAATTAGCAGCTTCCTCCGTTAACCCCGAATACTCTCGTGGTTGACGTGAGCGCATGAGAATTAGAAGTCGCCAGTGACTTATGAGAGTATCGAGCCGGTCGCTAAGAAAGTCGTGGCGTGCTGATGAGCGTAATCTAGCCTAGGAACTAACATACAGCTTAAAGATGCTGGTGTTGACCGCAATATCCTGAAACAGGATGGAAACGTGGGGGGGGGGGGGGGGAATAACATATTCATTGCTACACAAAAATTAGGTTTGAACCAAACAACAAAAAGGATGGCGGAAAATGGAAAGTAGGGGTGTGTCACAGTTATGACTTACAAGTTGTTAATATGGTTGCAGGCAAGTATTATATGTATATCAAATTAAAGGAGGTTTCTTAAGGAAAACAATTTTACATAACCCCATGGCAGACACCGGAAGTCGCTTAAGATGATTGATCATCCCATGGCACTTAATCAGGTAATGTAACAGTCACAAAGTTTGTATAACCAAATAACACGTTTTCATCATCATCATGTGCCCTACCATCTAAGGGGCATATTTGTACGTCTCCACAGATCTCGTTCCTTGGCGCTCGGGAATAATTCCATTGATGACTGTCCTGTATGACACCATCCCTGTCCATTTGTCCATTGATGACTGTCCTGTATGACACCATCCCTGTCCATTTGTCCATTGATGACTGTCCTGTATGACACCATCCCTGTCCATTTGTCCATTGATGACTGTCCTGTATGACACCATCCCTGTCCATTTGTCCATTGATGACTGTCCTGTATGACACCATCCCTGTCCATTTGTCCATTGATGACTGTCCTGTATGACACCATCCCTGTCCATTTGTCCATTGATGACTGTCCTGTATGACACCATCCCTGTCCATTTGTCCATTGATGACTGTCCTGTATGACACCATCCCTGTCCATTTGTCCATTGATGACTGTCCTGTATGACACCATCCCTGTCCATTTGTCCATTGATGACTGTCCTGTATGACACCATCCCTGTCCATTTGTCCATTGATGACTGTCCTGTATGACACCATCCCTGTCCATTTGTCCATTGATGACTGTCCTGTATGACACCATCCCTGTCCATTTGTCCATTGATGACTGTCCTGTATGACACCATCCCTGTCCATTTGTCCATTGATGACTGTCCTGTATGACACCATCCCTGTCCATTTGTCCATTGATGACTGTCCTGTATGACACCATCCCTGTCCATTTGTCCATTGATGACTGTCCTGTATGACACCATCCCTGTCCATTTGTCCATTGATGACTGTCCTGTATGACACCATCCCTGTCCATTTGTCCATTGATGACTGTCCTGTATGACACCATCCCTGTCCATTTGCATCATTTCTCTTAGTCGGCTTCAGCGCCTCTTTTCTTGTTGTTTGTCCATAAAGAATGATGATGACCATTCATTTCATCCAGTGGGGTTGAAAGTATGGAGCTGTGAGTGCTAAGATATAGGCCTATTTTGGCTCGAAATGTTCTTTGACAATGTGGACAAAGAATGCTTGACGTTCCAGGGGGAGGATCTTCTTCGGTGGTTTTTCTGTCCTGCCTTGTCTTCACACTCTTTTGGTCTTGGGCAGCAGTCTCCCAGGTGTCAAGATGAATTCTAAAAGCTTTCAGTGAGATTTTTAGAGTGTCTTTAAAGTGTTTCCTCTGGCCGAGTTTGGAGCATTTACCACAATGCAGCTCGCCATAAAATTTTTGTTTAGGGAGCCTGTGATCTGGCATACGAGTTAAGTGACCAGCCCAGCGAATCTGATTTTTTATTAGTAGAGTGTGGATACAGGGCATGGACGCTTTTTCAAGAACTTCAGTGTCTGGGATCTTGTCTTGCCATTTAATCTTCAATAGCTTCCCAAGGCAGACTGTGTGGAAGTGGTTTAATTTCCTAGCATGTCGCTGATAAACAGTCCAGGTTTCACAAGCATATAGCAGTGTGGATAATACAACTGCTTTGTAGACTTTCAGCTTTGTTTCCAGTCTTATTCCATTTCTGTCCCATACTTTCTTGTACAGTCTGTCAAAGGCCGCGCTGGCCTTGGAGATTCTTGCATTCACTTCATCATCAATTGTGGCAGCTTGTGACACAATGCTGCCAAGATAGGTAACTTTGTCCACAACACTTAGTCTATGACCATTCACTTTGATATTCAGCACAGTGTGATTATTCCCTTGAGCTGGCTGGTACATAACTACAGTCTTCTCCAAGTTGATATTGAGTCCAAAGTTGGCACAGGCATGTGAGAAAGCTGAAACATTATGTTGCATGTCTGCCTCTGAGTTGGCACATAGAGCGCAATCATCAGCAAACAGGAGCTCTCTGGCGGTATCGCTGTTAATTTTGGTTTTAGCTTTCAACCTTCTGAGATTGAATAATTTTCCATCCATACGGTAGTTGATGTCTATTCCAATGTCATCGTTCTCGAAGGCATTCATCAGCATGGCTGAAAACATGAGGCTGAACAGTGTTGGTGCCAGGACACATCCTTGTTTCACTCCATTGGTTACAGGAAAGGGCTCAGACAGTTCACCATTTTCCTGTACTGTTGCCTGCATGCCATCATGAAATAGCCGCACTATTTGGACAAACTTTCGTGGACAACCATATTTCGCTATAATCTCCCACAGTCCTTCTCTTCTGACTGTATCAAAAGCCTTGGTAAGGTCAATGAAAATGGAGAATATTTTGGAGTTCTGTTCTTTCTTCTTACTACATGACGAAAGAACATTGCTTGTCCCCTTCTTGTATTTGTGTCTAATGTTCTGCTTTCATTATGTTGACTTCTCGTCCTTGACTTGGGGACGTAATAAAAGGAGACATGATAAAAGTATCTTTTATTGTACTTTACTATAGTTAGTTGGTTGGTTGGTTGGTTGGTTGGTTGGTTAGTTAGTTAGTGAATCAATCAGTCAGTCAGTCAGTCAGTCAGTCAGTTAGTTAGTTAGTTTATAGTTCCATCTTCACTGCAAAGGGTCACCCCATTATGCTCTGTTCATGTGCCAGTAAATATCAACACAATGCTCCTTACTGCCCCATGTGACAAGTGGAACAGACAGGATCTAGACAAACTATCAGCCCGTATAGGTATACTATACATAATGCTGCTGCCAGACTGCCAACATAAAAGTCCACCACGAAAAATACAGTTCATCGTCGATGGAAGCGGCAGTCACTAGAAAAGCAGCAGCCACACATTACTTACTGCATAGGGCAACCCAGTTAGTTCAGCGAGCGCCGGCCGCCATTTTTCTGAACAAGCAGTTCAAGCTACAAACAACCGCGAACATATTTAAAAGCACTCCCCCACGAAATTCACAGCTCACAATGTCGCTCGACACACTCAACTAAGTAGCAGTGCATTGGAACCAGTCCAACATGAGGAAAATGTGTAAGCAAACCATAGCCACAAGCATAAACACTCCAGAGGCCTTACCAGCCCAACCGCCTATCCTCCATGTTGGGGACCGGAAGTCGTACTTTACTTCACTTTACTTTACTTTACTTTACTTTACTTTATTTTGCTTTATCTTTACTTTACTTTACGGTTCTTCACTTTACTGTACTGTAATTTACTTATATGTCATGCACATGTGTCATTATCCTGTACTGTACTTTTTTTTTTATATGTTGCATATCCCTTACAGGACGTTGCAGTCAACACCAGCATTTTTCAGCTGCTGTTGATGTACTAGGCAAGATTACACTCAGTAGTTTGCCATTGCTTTTACTTATATGCAATGCACATGTGTCATTGTCCTGTACTGAACTGTTGTTGTTTCTTCCACTTATGCCTTTAGGCATCGTGGGGAGAGTTAATTGAAGTTCCAGCGCCATGACTAGCGCCTTTCCTCCAATTTTCCCCATAAATCTTGAACAGAATTTTTAGGACCAAGTAAATTCCCTACCGGTTTGCTAGACCAGACGTAGGTTACTTACCTATTCAACCCATGTATATTTGCTACTACCACCATGTCACATCCACTGGTCGCCTGCTGGATAGCTTCGTGCTATGCCAGGTAGGACTGACTGACTGACTATGGAATTTGGAACTTGCCCTCAGAGTGTTTTAGTTCCATTTGCGGGGCCTCGATAGAGTCCCGTGGATTAGCGTATGACTACTGGCAGGATCAACCAGATATCTATCAGACAGACGGACTATTCACGCACACGCAGGCCAAGAGTAGCATCGCTAAAGCGCGCCCTCCCGGTACAAGGTGATACATGCAAAATCACTGGACGCCTACCGTCGAGCTTTCAAGCTACGCCGACAGGACTGACCGAAAAGCTATACCAGCTTAATGACTGCAGGCCAACTACTCATCGAGGGAGAGTGGGCGCTTATCGAGACTTTGTCGAACGGTCGTACAAATTTGCTCTTTTGCCCGCTCAAAATTGTGCCAGCTTCCTGGCCGAGGGGTTAGCAGCTTTCTCCGTTAACCCGAATACTTGCGTGGTTGACGTGAGCGCATGAGAATTAGAAGTGGTTCGAGTCGCGCCAGTGACTTATGAGAGTATGGAGCCGGTCGCTCAGAAAGTCGTGGCGTGCTGATGAGCGTAATCTAGCCTAGGAATCGACATACAGCTGAAAGATGCTGGTGTTGACCGCAATATCCTGAAACAGGATGGAAACGCGGGGGAAAAAAATAACCACGACCCTAGCTGCATGATGCGGTTACATTCTCGAAACGCCTGCCTCGCTAACTTGCGTTGGCTGGGAAGATCCCAGTTTCGTGCACCTCACACAGCCTCCAGTACTGTACTGTACTGCACTTATATGTCAAGCACATGTGTTATTGTCCTGTACTGTACTGTACTTACTGTACTGTACTTATATGTCAAGCACATGTGTCATTGTCCTGTACTGTACTGTACTTCAAGCACATTGTCATTCTCCTGTACTGTACTGTACTTATATGTCAAGCAGTGCCATTCTCCTGTACTGTACTGTACTGATATGTCAAGCACATGTGTCATTATCCTGTACTGTACTGATATGTCAAGCACATGTGTCATTATCCTGTACTGTACTGATATGTCAAGCACGTGTGTCATTGTCCCCAGCGCAACACAGCGATTGACTGGCTGTCCATGGTCTACATGCTGGCCTATATCCCATTAATCATCCCAGCCACCTGGCTCCTGGACAAGACAGGTCTGCGAGTCTGTTGCGTTCTGGGATCCTTCCTGAATGCTGCCGGAGCCTGGCTCAAGTGTGCCAGCGTGTCCCCTGACAGGTACAGACATGGGGTTGCCAGATTGTGTCACTTAGAAACCAAGACATTTGTCTAAGCATAGGAAGAATTAAAGATGTTCGCAATTAATCATACAGCACACACATGCCTTTGAATATAAATGTTATAGACTGGTTAGGAATATCTTGGGTAAAGAAAAGAACAAATGCATCCATACTTCAAGAGCTGAATAGAGAATAGGGTTGGCTACTAAAGACGATAAATCAAAGAAAACTGAAATATTTTAGTCACTTGAAACGTCATGCAAGTTTGGAGAGAACACTTATGGAGGGGTATATGCCTGGGAAGAGAGGAAGAGGAAGGCCAAAGAGAAGATGGGTGCAGGATGTGGCGGCTGCTCTCCAGATGGGTGTATCGGACGTGGGACATCTTGCTTATGATGGAGAAGTTTTCTGGAAGGTTGTTATGGGAGCGAGGTTCTGCAAAGGACATGCTACTGAATGAAAGAACAATTAATAGTTGGTTGATTAAACATATAATGTCTAACAGCATGACATATGTGAGAAGGAGTGTGAGGGAGAAAGAGTGGGTGAGTGAGTGAATGAGTTTGGGTGGGTGGGTGGATGAGGGAGTGAGTGAAGGAACCAACAAACTTTATTTTCAAAGGGTCACAAATTCGACATGCAGGCCTGTCTTACATTCAGCCCTTCCAATCACTCATCTGTCGTACATAAATTATATATTGTGCATGTTACGTTCACATAGGAAACAAACATTGTCAAATGAAGGCTGTGGGTGGGTGGGTGAGTGAGTGGGTGAACGGGTAAGTGAGTGAGTGGGTGAACGGGTAAGTGAGTGAGTGAGTGGACGGGTGAGTGAGTGAGTGAGTGGGTAGGTGGGTAAGTGAGTTGGTGGGTTGAGTCAGTGAGTGATTCAGAAAGAGAGTGAGAGAGAGACGGGAGATGCACAGAAATTAACCAACAAACATAAACACAACCACATACACAAAATGTTTCACTGTATACAATTTTGACCTATCAGAATACAAGTGGTTAGACTTACATTCAGTATGTAGCAGAAATTGCCAGATAATGCTAAAATAGTGAGATCATAATCAAACTCATCAATATAAGAATAATATCCTTTATATATCCCAGATTTGGACTTCTGATATTTGCTCAGACATTGTGTGCCATTTCACAACTGTTTATCCTGGCAATACCTCCAAGATTGGCGGCAGTTTGGTTTGGGCCAGGTGAAGTCTCCACGGCAACATCTTTTGGTGTTTTTGGAAACCAGGTTAGTTATTTATTAGGAGACTCATTAATTGTTCCAGTCGGCATGATTGTGTGAATTATTATAGGTTGCAAGGCTAGTATTTGGGGCAGGTGTTTTCAAGAGAAGCATCTGGCCAAGTGGTTAAGACTCTGGGTTCCCATTTGGGAGACTTGGGCTTGAATCCTCGGTAAGATGAAATATTTTAATTGGGAGGGGGGGGAGAGGGGGTGAATTACACCCTAACCTGTACAGTTTGCAGCGACTGCACTAGCCAGGCGGCTTTAATTCCTCTGGCTCAAACCACCACCACCAAACGCCCCCCCCCCCTACCTCCCCCTGTCCTAGTCTGAAAATATTATAGGCGGTAATGAATGATGATAATTAATAATGAAGCACAAAACTGGCCTGTGCAGATTAATCATTATGGCCTCTGTGAAATTACTGAGTGAATATGTGTATATTTTGGTTTGGAGGATTTATCTAATTACTCTATTTTATCTTGTGTGATTTCTGCAGTATGTTCCTCATGAGATGCAGTAATATATGCCAGCCATAAATCATGCAATCTATTGTTTGTGTCTTTCTTATTCACATATTCCACTGTATCTCATAAGGTGCATACTACAGAATTAGATATGATATGAAGTGAACAGATGAATCCCTTTTTGGCTAAATGGGATAACACACTTTGTTAATGATTGTCGTGAAGTGCCGCCTTGACATCCCAGAATATTTTTCTCGGTCTCCAAATTTGAGAGGCCAAGTTGAGAAAGAATGAATTAATCACGCTACTCCAAGGCTATCTAGTCGTGAGGTAAGATTATTCACAAAAAGCCTCTAGCCATGACGTAAGCTTGCAGATGGCAAGTAAAATGGGATACTTGAGACTGGACACAACTAGATAATTTAAATTAGTCTACACCTTAGAAAACTGCTGACCCAGACGGGCTATGACACCACACAGACGTATTGGCACCTTCTTGCCCAGGTAGACCCAGACTGAATCAACAATGAACTGGGCCAGTGAGTGAAATAAAACCACCCAGGCGTGAACAACATGGACACAGGGAGAGATAATAGCCCCAGGGCGGTAAACAAGCCCCGTCCACTCGGACTGGCAGACTCAGGAAGGTGTGAAATCACTGATAAGACTCAAGGGGCTAATAATGGTCAGACCCACAGGTGTGAAGGCTAGTGTGCATGCAGAAAGAATTTTTATGACTGGACAGACTTGGAGTTAATTGCAATTACTGTCAGGAGGAGATAAGAAGAATTTATGACGGAAATGCCAAGGAGATAATACTGTCTGCTTGACTCAGCTTAAATAAGGGTCCTTAGCCTGTTTTATGTTAGATTAAGTCTGACTTCAGAACAGGTAGGCAGCCAGCTCAATGTTTGTAGTCATATGCATGATTATTATGTTGGCTTCTAGGAAGGATTTCTTAGTAACTAGTCCCTTAGTAAGTCTCTTAGTCTCTTAGATGGATGGACCGATTTTCAGTCTATATCTGATCTAGGTTATTTCAAGAACTATCATTGTCGTAGGTTACTTGAGTGTTCTTTCTAAGTTCTGTGTTCAATATCATTGTGCTTTAAGTGTTACTCTTCTGAGAAGTAGAAACTTATGGAAGGCAGGTCTTGTCTAGATATACTTGAGGTGTCGTAGCAGATGCTTGCCATCTCTTTCTAAACTAGACTAGTCTCTTTTTGGTGTGTGCATTTGTTGTACAGAATATAGTCAACTGACTATTTATTTAATTCTTACAACAGCAGTAACTAAGTGGTGATTAAACCGGGCAGCTCAGCAAATATAGCTGGTCTGTGTGGTCACTTCAATTAGACTTGTTGTATATCTCATTTTGTAGCTATACAATATTAGTACTCATTAATAATGCCTGATGCTATTATGTTGAGTATCATTAGATGTCCATCTTGAAGTAATATAATGTTTACGGATATGTTGGATGTATGTATGTGTAATTTCATAAACTAACTAGTGCATTATGCTATGATGTTAAAGTATCATAATATGTCTAGTTTAATCAATATGTTTATGTGTATTGGATGTTTGATATATTGATTTGTCATATGCAAACCTACCAATATGAAGTGTTATGCTATTGTCTGCGCATTGGCACATTGGCCAATGATTGTGTTGGAAGCAGAGGTGTAATGGTACAGACATTACCCACAATTGGTATAGGGTATATGGTGCTAAACTTTCTCAGTGTATTGTGGGCGTGCGTCCACGGTAATGCATGGAAACCTGGCACAGCTACTGGTCACGGCTTGCAAGCCCGGATGATCAGGCATTGTTATAATACCCTTACCGACCCTGTGAGCTGCTAACCCAACTTTGGACGGAGCGGCTGTATGACACAGAATTTCTGTATTAGCGACATGGACATGGGGCGGCAGAAATGTAATCATTACAGGCGTGTGAGACAATTGAAAAGCCCGTCCCAGACTAAAGACAGTAGGGAGAAGGAGGATGGTGAACGCAGTAGAGCTGGAAGATAAACTTGGCCAGACTGGTCATTGTATATGTTTGTGTTATGATATGTTTTAATTAGGATTGCGCTGATGTAGAACTAGATATAACACATTCTTGACTTTCTTTCAAGCTCTCACAAGGAGCACCTATGTTATAGATCTCAAGACGAGTGAATGACTAGGTAGATGTCAGGACTGACAGGATCGTCAGAATACCGGCAAGCTGTTTCTTTTGTTGAGTCTACTGGAGAGTGGGGATCTGGACCACAGTTCCAGATAGATGAAGTAACAAGTAAAGTTACGTAATGTTTCTCATCACAATATGTTATATGATTTCATCATCCTCATATTAAAAACCATCAGATGTCTATGATTAGTAAATAAATGTTGTAATATTGTAACTCATAGTTCTCTCGTTATATTTTAATTCCAATTGTGCATACGTGTTGTTGTGTACATTGGTGGGGGTTCACTTAGACACCAAGGAAGGGAGCAGTCAGGGAGAAAAACCTGTACTGAGATAGTCGTCTATACTAATATATTTAGACTTAAACATCTATCTTAGCTAACCTTCTCTTTCCCATTCCTTGGCGAATATTCAGCACAGTTCATTTCATTTTGTAACGAGCCACTTGGAGCTGTTCGTTGGATATTCATGGGCTTAATCTGTACTTCAGCCATATAGATTTTGTCCCTAGTCAGTTTCTGACTATTTAGGGTTGCTCGCCAGTGAATAATATTTTCATCTAGCCGGTGGGGCACCCCGACTTCTGACAGATTGGGGTCCAGTCCGTGATCCTGAATCCAGGACTTCTAGTAATCATAGTGATTCGTACTAGACCCTAGACATACGATTTTAAAAGTTAACTCTTGTAATCTTCAGTCATCAAAATAGACTATCATCAAATGTAGCTAATTTTAGTTGAGGAAGTTACAGAGTATAGATATAACTTTTCAAAAGTGTATAACAGATAAGAACTTATGAGAAACTACCTCATCTATCATTTATTGATAATTATTTTAATTATTATCAATTTAGTGTATCATTCATCATTTAATGATAACTGATCACTTTAATCATATTTACATTGATGTGTTTGATGATTTAACTGCTTGACTGATTTGCAATTTTATGCTAATATATGCCATGTTCATTTTGACATGTATGCAGTGCATTTTAATGTTTATTTAGGTAAATATTACTGTTGATTACTGTGTAGTATATCTCTCACACTTACTTCACTGCTGTCGCCAGGTACTACTTGAATATTATTTTCAGTTGTCTTTCACTGCTGAGGCTAAACTATACACATCTGGATAGCGTAGACTGTCAGTAGTTAACTCTTGTCGTTCTAGCTTATATCTGATTTTTGATATATACATAGGGGCTTACTTGAATATAGTCATTAGCAATTATGTTCTTGCTTTATCGGAATCTTGAAGAGGATCTGAAGGCGCGTGCAGATTTCTCAGAGACCGCGAGAGGGTGGGGCATAAGAGAAGGCTTACAGGGAGAGCAGCTAGAAACATATATCATAGCTGAGTTAGAATGGCGGGACCAAGAAGAAGAAATTATGTTTAAAGAAGATGATGAGTTCTTTGAAGCACAAGAGCGTAGCAAAACTGAAGGAGTAAAGATGGAGAAAACGCATATGGAAGCAGTCAATGTGGAGAAGCTAACCTTTCTAGTGGAACATAAGGTAGGAGATATGGATGCTCACCCAACCAGGAAGGAAGGGACATCTTTGCCACCCACCACAGAATCAGAGGTAGTGGACCGGGAACTACAGGTTCTCATTCGACCCAGTCCTAAACGGAAAAGAGGGAAGAAAAAACGTGCCAAGGGCACTTCAAACAGTCACAAACGTGATAACTGTTTGCACCACGGCAATAGTCGTTTGACAGTACAGGACCTTCAGGAAAACCACTTGACTTCTACGAGAAATGAATCTCGAGAGAAAGAGGAACTGAAGACAACCTTTAATGAGGTCGCAGGCGGAGACCTAGCCGATTCTCACATTCCCTTCTGTTCACAGAATCACTGAAGTGGAATTACATCTGACTGAAAAAGGGAGGATGGAAGTAACTGAATCCCAGGTGAATCTCATTACTGCAACGCGGGAAGAATCACTAATTATCAGTTCAGATAATTTGCCTACTAACAGTTACCCAGAGGACAACTGTTCGTACCACAAGATATGTGGTTTAACTGGTCCGCCAGTACAAGACTCCCAGGAATCTCATTTTACTTCAACGAGAGGTGAAACTCAAGAGGAAGATGACCTGAGGACATCTTTTAAGGAGGTCGGAGATCGAAAGGTAACCGACTTTATTATTCCCTTCAGCTCAGGAGAGGATGAAGTGGGATTAAATTTGACTGACAGAGGGATGAAGGACGACCCGGAACCCCTTGTGATCTTTGAGGCTGCAGCTCAGGACAAGACACTAGATCTCAGTTCAAATGATTTACGTAATGTGATGGATGGTTTAGACACCAGCCCATCACAGGATTTACCTCAACTGGACTTAGCCCATGAAAGCATGACCAGAGAGGAACATCCAGACCAGGAAACATTTCCAGTTGTTATCTCACAGTATACCAGTTCGGAGACTCAGGAAACACAGGGAATTGTCATGAGCCAGAATATGGACTCTGATATTGTGCAGACAACATTGTCTGTAGTTGCTAAAGAAGAAAATTCTTTGCACAAGATGGAGGAAGAAACGCCTATCATCTCATTAGCTGAAGTTATCAGGGAATTCCAGCAACAGGGACCTGAAGTAACAGAAGTCAAGAGTGGTTTGGAATCAACACTCTTAGGACTCAATCTACCCTTCAGTCAGGTCGATTTGATAGGAGTAGATCAGCTATTTGTGGATACTTTATTCAAAAGTAACACCACTTTATCGCCCTGGAGTAACTATGTTATTTCTCAAGGCAGGACAACTTGGCACACTAAATTTCCAATTTCTAGCACGGTTTGTACAAGAAACTCTAATGCAGAGAAACTCAGCCCATTAACTGAATATCAGGGGAAGAAACCGCGACACCGAGGAGGGACGATTGTTACGCCCGACTTTGAAGGAGGAAAGCGCCAGTTGAATTTATATCATGGGACCATGATGTGTAACATTATTCCTTTTAAAAGGAAGATATTGATGGATCAGTTAAGAATCTATAATGGATGGAGGAAAATCACGGAGACAAGCTTTGCTGTGGCCAGCTTATGCAAGACCTCACTACGGGTACATCCTCGGCTGAAAGGAGTAAATCACGTGAGTGAATGGTGTAAAACAATTGCTGCCCAGAGGCGTAGAAGAATCCCGTTGATTGTGATCTTTCCCAGAGGGGTAAAATTACAACCTCCTGACAATTACCGGATTTTACCAAGCTATTGCATGGAATCCCGGCCGAAAACCAGGTACAAGGATCTATCCAGAGTATCTTGGGTTATGGAAATGGACGTCTTTATGCAGATGCAGGACAACCCACTGCCACAAGGAATATTGGAAACCTTTAGGCAGATACAGAACGGAGAGTGCTTAGGCATTATTCTGGGATGTACGGCGTGCTTTGACAAAAGATTTCTGGCAGAAACTTTTTTTTAATGGGGAAGCTCTGTCGTGAAGTGTCGCCTTGACATCCCAGAATATTTTTCTCGGTCTCCAAATTTGAGAGTCCAAGTTGAGAAAGAATGAATTAATCCGCTACTCCAAGGCTATCTAGTCGTGAGGTAAGATTATTCACAAAAAGCCTCTAGCCATGACGTAAGCTTGCAGATGGCAAGTAAAATGGGCTACTTGAGACGGACACAACTAGATAATTTAAATTAGTCTACACCTTAGAAAACTGCTGACCCAGACGGGCTATGACACCACACAGACGCATTGGCACCTTCTTGCCCAGGTAGACCCAGACTGAATCAACAATGAACTGGGCCAGTGAGTGAAATAAAACCACCCAGGCGTGAACAACATTGACACAGGGAGAGATAATAGCCCCAGGGCGGTAAACAAGCCCGTCCACTCGGACTGGCAGACTCAGGAAGGTGTGAAATCACTGATAAGACTCAGGGGGCTAATAATGGTCAGACCCACAGGTGTGAAGGCTAGTGTGCATGCAGAAAGCAAGGTGTGATGGCCAGGTTGCAGGGATAATTGCAATTACTGTCAGGAGGAGATAAGAAGAATTTATGACGGAAATGCCAAGGAGATAATACTGTCTGCTTGATTCAGCTTAAATAAGGGTCCCTAGCCTGTTTTATGTTAGATTAAGTCTGACTTCAGAACAGGTAGGCAGCCAGCTCAATGTTTGTAGTCATATGCATGATTATTATGTTGGCTTCTAGGAAGGATTTCTTAGTAACTAGTCCCTTAGTAAGTCTCTTAGTTTCTTAGATGGATGGACCGATTGTCAGTCTATATCTGGTCTAGGTTATTTCAAGAACTATCATTGTCGTAGGTTACTTGAGTGTTCTTTCTAAGTTCTGTGTTCAATATCATTGTGCTTTAAGTGTTACTCTTCTGAGAAGTAGAAACTTATGGAAGGCAGGTCTTGTCTAGATATACTTGAGGTGTCGTAGCAGATGCTTGCCATTTCTTTCTAAACTAGACTAGTCTCTTTTTGGTGTGTGCATTTGTTGTACAGAATATAGTCAACTGACTATTTATTTAATTCTTACAACAGCAGTAACTAAGTGGTGATGAAACCGGGCAGCTCAGCAAATATGACTGGTCTGTGTGGTAACTTCAATTAGACTTGTTGTATATCTCATTTTGTAGCTATACAATATTAGTACTCATTAATAATGCCTGATGCTATTATGTTGAGTATCATTAGATGTCCATCTTGAAGTAATATAATGTTTACGGATATGTTGGATGTATGTATGTGTAATTTCATAAACTAACTAGTGCATTATGCTATGATGTTAAAGTATCATAATATGTCTAGTTTAATCAATATGTTTATGTGTATTGGATGTTTGATATATTGATTTGTCATATGCAAACCTACCAATATGAAGTGTTATTCTATTGTCTGCGCATTGGCACATTGGCCAATAATTGTGTTGGAAGCAGAGGTGTAATGGTACAGACATTACCCACAATGGGTATAGGGTATATGGTGCTAAACTTTCTCAGTGTATTGTGGGCGTGCGTCCACGGTAATGCATGGAAACCTGGCACAGCTACTGGTCACGGCTTGCAAGCCCGGATGATCAGGCATTGCTATAATACCCTTACCGACCCTGTGAGCTGCTAAACCTAACTTTGGACGGAGCGGCTGTACGACACAGAATTTCTGTATTAGCGACATGGACATGGGGCGGCAGAAATGTAATCATTACAGGCGTGTGAGACAATTGAAAAGCCCGTCCCAGACTAAAGACAGTAGGGAGAAGGAGGATGGTGAACACAGTAGAGCTGGAAGATAAACTTGGCCAGACTGGTCATTGTATATGTTTGTGTTATGATATGTTTTAATTAGGATTGCGCTGATGTAGAACTAGATATAACACATTCTTGATTTTCTTTCAAGCTCTCACAAGGAGCACCTATGTTATAGATCTCAAGACTAGAGACTACTGACTAGGTAGAGTCAGGACTGACAGGATCGTCAGAATACCGGCAAGCTGTTTTCTCTTTTGAGTCTACTGGAGAGTAGGGATCTGGACCACAGTTCCAGATAGATGAAGTAACAAGTAAAGTTACGTAATGTTTCTCATCACAATATGTTATATGATTTCATCATCCTCATATTAAAAACCATCAGATGTCTATGATTAGTAAATAAATGTTGTAATATTGTAACTCATAGTTCTCTCGTTATATTTTAATTCCAATTGTGCATACGTGTTGTTGTGTACATTGGTGGGGGTTCACTTAGACACCAAGGAAGGGAGCAGTCAGGGAGAAAAACCTGTACTGAGATAGTCGTCTATACTAATATATTTAGACTTAAACATCTATCTTAGCTAACCTTCTCTTTCCCATTCCTTGGCGAATATTCAGCACAGTTCATTTCATTTTCACTTGGAGCTGTTCGTTGGATATTCATGGGCTTAATCTGTACTTCAGCCATATAGATTTTGTCCCTAGTCAGTTTCTGACTATTTGGGGTTGCTCGCCAGTGAATAATACATTCATCTAGCCGGTGGGGCACCCCGACTTCTGACAATGATACTGCTCCAATGTACACAATGTACATATGCATTTTACTAAAGTAGTCTTATATTAACTAACTACAAGTTATGTGCCAGCTCTGCGGAAAGACAGCGCCATATGGGATAGACCCCAGTGCAGTGAAATCATGGATTATAGGTTGAAGAGTTTATGCCTGTGACGTCAGGTGGGGGGGGGGGGGGGGGGGGTTTTGGTGTTGGCTGGCAAGTTTTACTTTGGGTCAATCTCCTCTGGTGATTTCATTTGTCAGTGTTGGCTTGGATAGTGCTTGTTGCCTGGATAGATACGTTTGGAGGAATATGGCGATTCGTAGATCCATAATCTACATCGTATTCTTCTTTGATGTTCCCTCTCAACGTATCTATCCACCTCATATTTTTCCCAGTACTCTTCAGGAGTTCAGGTTTTTTTGTCTTTCTCTTCTTGGCTCCGGTAGTCTTCACTTGTGTTAATAACCTCTTCTGGGCTTTCTTCAGGTGTCTGGCGGGTTCTATTTTTCCCTTGAGCTGCTTGAGCATTGTGGCTTGAATACTGGCTTCAATTTGCTGTTTCTGATTGGTCTGTGGTTTGGCCTCAGCTTGCGTCTTTTTGCCTCCTTTTTTATGTATTGTCTTTAAAAGCTTTTCGATGTTTTCTTGTTGGGTTGCATCATGCGGCTTCTCTATGGTCTTTTCCGTGTCTTCTGCTGGTTTGATTTGTGCCGGCTCTCTTTCAGTTTTCAGTCTTTCTCTCTCGGCTTTGATGTCTCGTAGAATCTCTTCATTCTTCTTTGTCGTCTGGATCATGTGCTCCACCTCTTTTTTGATGTTTTGCTGGATCTCCTTTATTTCAGCAAGCAATTTTGCATTGTCGCTGGTTGGTGCCGGCATCAGCAGTGCCTTGAATTAGAGTTATTGGGACTTGTTAATTATGTCTATTAGTGACTGAGTGACTGAATAGGTGGAACAGTGTGAGTGACTGAATAGATGGGAGAGTGTGAATGACTGAATAGATGGGAGAATGTGAGTGTCTGAAAATGTGGGAAAGTGTTTGTGTCTGTATAGAAGGGAGAGAGTGTGTGACTAAATAGATGAGAGAGTACCATAGTCTGGTAAGAATGAGACAGCGAGGTGTGACGAGGGGATCTGGTCGACGCTCAGAGGAAAGGTGAGACGGACATATAATCAGAGTGCTACTGGAACTATTAGTGTTGGAACTCTTCGCTGGCTGCTGAGGATGGGGACGGAGCGCTTATGGGAATGTCCCGAATGCTGTGATGTCGGTTCCTAAATCAATCAATCAATCAATAGATGAGAGAGTGTGACAGACTGAATAGGTGGGAGAGTGTGTGAGTGAACAATATGGGATCAGGGAGGCAGACAAAAGTGTATGTGAGAAGATAAAGTCATAAAATGAATGAGTGAGCTAGTCAGATCACCGAGTAGGTTAAAATATAATATTCATGAAATTTATTTTCAAGAGATTCTCCTATTTGTTTCCAACTAGTTAGGCGTGGCAGCTGGATTCCTCATTCCCCCGATATTGGTGCCAAACTCAGAGAATGTGGAAGCCTTGAGTACCGACTTCAGTATTATGTTCTACAGCACTGCCGGTGTCACAACTATTATATTCTTTTGCCTGATTATATGTAAGTCACTTTCACACATAGATAACATTCATGGTGCTAAAATAATTATATATTAGATTCCCTGGTTATATGTAAGTAGCTTTCATAATAGATCAAATTCATGGTGCTAAAATAATTATATATTAGATTCCCTGGTTATATGTAAGTAGCTTTCATATATAGATCACGTTCATGGTGCTAAAATAATTATATATTAGATTCCCTGGTTATATGTAAGTAGCTTTCACTATAGATCAAATTCATGGTGCTAAAGAATTATATTTGATTCCCTGATTATATGTAAGTAGCTTTCACATATAGATTACATTCATTGTGCTAAAATAATTGTATTTTAGATTCCCTGATTATATGTAAGTATCTTTTACATATAGATTAATTCATGGTGCTAAAATAATTATATATTAGACTTCCTTATTATATATAAGTACCTTTCACATATAGATCACATTCGTGGAGTTAAACCAATTATATTTTATTCCTATAGTAACTTTCTCAGATAGATCAAATTCATGGTGCTAAAACAATTAAATCTGATTCCCTGATTATATATAAGTAGCTTTCACGTATGGATCACATTCGTGGAGCTAAAACAATTATATTTTATTTCTAGATTATGTGTAGGTAATTTCACATATAAATCACATTCGTGGAACTAATATTTTATTCATGTGTCTACAAAACAAAAGTATTCCTACTGTTTCCTACAAATGATGACTCTTGGTGTATGAGATAAGAAAAGCATTTACAACCAACAAATTATCTGTTTCTTATAGTTGTCTGTAATGTTCTACTTCCGTTACCCTCTTCCAGGCAATCATTGTTAGTTACTCTGGCAGTCCAAGTTATTCACAATATCCTCGTTAGACAGAACAACCAAAGTCACAGTACTCAGCTCATGTTTCCTGCAGCAACATATGGGAGTGAAACTTTTATGTGTAACAATTCAACTGACAATCACATATGCTCATTTGAATATAACTGTTACAGAATGGTATTTTAAAAATTCATCGGACAAAAAAGAGAACAAAGAGATTTGTTTGCGTTTGTTTACTTAGAACTCAAGTGTAGTCCATACCTGTGCTATATCATCTAGTGCACTGGACTGGTTTCTGTGTGTGGATTAGCTTTGCCTATTACCTGTGTTACTCACCATCAGGTGAACTCACTCCGACTTCAGAGGTACTTGTAATGTATGTCCCCAAGTCAAAGACGAGAAGTCAACATTTTAGTTCAACTGACCGGTGTAGGGGTTGAACCTGCTACCTCAGAATCAGCACACTGGAAGTTTAAGAGTGAGCACTTTTATCCATTCAGCCATGCTTAGTTGCATGTCCTTTACAGGACATCGCAGTGTATCCCAGTATGTCAGAATTATGAAACTGCATTCGCTGTCTGCATAATGTTAAGTTAGTTGCATATCCTTTACAGGACTTTGCAGTCAACACCAGCATTTTTTACTGTTGTGATCTCTTGGCAAGTTTATATTCAGTAGTTTGCCATTGCTTTCTGAATGACCGGCACCCATACCATTTCGTAACAACAAACCAACGTAACGTGGTCTGCTGCCAAATCGCGTGCAGCTGTGTTTCGGATGCCGGTATACAGGATCATGAACCATGTCCATAACTCCTTTGCCACGGAGCTGGCTATCAGCATAATACATGATGATAATAGTAATTGACAGTATGAAATGAGTTGCCTGGTTTAGAGTGGGTGAAAATAAAGTTCTTCTGTAAAGATTGTATTTTATTGTTTTCCTGAAGTTTTCCAGGAGAAACCACCACAGCCACCGAGTCGAGCACAGCAACTAGCCGTGGAAGCAGCCATGAATGAGAACTACCTGCAATCATTAACCCATCTCCTTAAAAACCTTGGTTTTTTACTGCTTACACTGGCCTATGGTAAAATGCTGTGTTTCATTTATTTATTCTTTTCCGTGTCTTTGTTTTATTAATTCTGTTTCCATGCCTTTGTTTTACTAATTTTGTTTCTTTAATTATGTTTGTTATTGCTTGCTTTGTGTGTTATTGTGGATAAAATACTGTATTTAATTTGTATATTCTGTTTGCATGTCTTTGTCTTATTGATTCTGTTTCAGTTATTGCTTGCTTTGTTATTGCTACAGCAATGCAACAGTTAAACAGTACAAATAACCTGTAACACCAGCAAGCAAACAAGTACAATTTTTGAGGTCATACATTTTTTCTTGTGAGAAAATATGGTTGGGATTTGAGGTTAAATAACAGGGGAAAATTAGACGTAAAATACAGGGGAAAAAATTTTGAAATATTAAGTATGAAATCAAGAACCAACATCATTGCACTCAGATCATTCCCATAGGTGCCCCGTTCCCATGTCTTCAGTAGCTAACGATGAGTTAAAGATGCTATTTGGATACTGGATGGGGAGGAGAGTGTTTACACCAGCCAAACCCCAGTAGATGCGAGCCCTCCATTTATTATATTTTGCCTCGTGGATTCCAGAGAGAGGACTTTCTAGCTGTGTTAGTAAGTTCTCTCAATGTGTGCCCTGCCCAGTGCCAGCGTCTTTTCATCACCTATAGGTTCACTGGACACTGTCAAGGTCAGCATGGCCAGACAGATAATAGTGCTTATTCTTAAACAATTCTGCTGATTCACAAATCATTGTGTTTCAATATAAAGTTAGTGAACTAAACAATGTGCTTGTCCTCTTCTTTTCTTTCTTATCACTAATTTATTACCAACTATAGACTGATTGATTGACTGACTGAACTTGTAACATCCATCCATTCATCCATCATGTGCCATGCCAGTAAGCGTGGGCGGTCATGTTCTGCCATCTCACTCGATCACCAGAGTTGTGGATCAGCTCTGTGTTCCTGTCTTGACCATGCCACGTGGCCAAGCCATCCAGATATTTACTTCTAGGTCTGTTCCTGTCTCGACCATGCCACGTGGCCAAGCTATCCAGATATTTGCTTCTAGCTCTTCCCCTTGGTCTGTTCCCCTCGATCTTACCAGTTGTCACCAAGTTCTCCAATTCATTTCTTCTTATAACATGCCCAAAAATTTTGACTGTCTACGTCTAATGACTCTAATCAGTTTACGATCTTCATTTGTTTCTTGAAGGACTTGTTCGTTGGTTTTTCTATCTGTCCATGGTATTCTTTGCATTTTCATTCAGAAACCACATTTCCACAGCCATTAGCTGCTTTTCAAGCTTGACTGCTTATTGTCCACTCTATGTAGCATCTCAACACTCTTTTTCTCATTTCAATTGATATCTTTTTGTTGGTCAGTATGTTTTTCATCTTGCAAAAGGCTACCTTTGCAATGACAATTCTTGTTCTAATCTCTTCAAGGCATCTCCCATCAGATGTTATGACTGTGCGAAGATAACAGTATCAATTCACTTGTTTAAGAATATGTCCATCTACTCGTATATCACATTGTGGTATTTCCTTCTTCCCAGTGACGACCATAATCTGTGTCTTCTTAACATTCAGTTCTAACCCTAGTTGTTCACTGTGTGCAACAACTGCATCTACTAAATTTTGCAGGTCCTATTCATTGTCTGCAATCAAGACTGTATCATCTGCATATCTAATGTTATTGATGTATCGTCCCCCAATGTTGATTCCTTCCATATCTTCTATATTTCTAAATATATTTTCACTGTACATGGAAAAAAGATCTGGAGACATTACACATCCCTGTCTCACACCTATTTTAATAGGCTGATATTGACCTACATCGTTATCAATTCTGATAGCAGATTGTTGTTTCCAATATATGTTTTTTACAAGTCTAAGATCTTTTCCATCAATTTGTAGATCTTCAAGCATCCTTATCATGTTGACATGTCTCGCTTTATCGAAAGCCTTTCTGTAGTCAATAAAGCAATGATATAGATCTTTGTTTACTTCTATAGAACGCTCAATTACTGTTCTAAGTATATACACAGCATTTACTGTGCCCTTGCCTTCTACAAACCCACATTGTTCTTCTTGTAACATCAGTGTGTATATATATATATATATATATATATATATATATATATATATATATATATATATATATATATATATATATATATATATATATATATATATATATCTGTGATTGACTGGCATCTTGCTGTCTTGACAGACGATAGTTTGTAAAAAATTGAGTTATGCTCTCCGTAACAAAAGCCTGGGCTGAATTTCGAGGCCATGTGTTGCCCATGCAGCATGATCCCTTTCTCGGCCTGTCTAGTTTACTCCAGAGAAAAGGTAACACCAATATGTCTGGAACAAGAGAAGCTGCCAGATCAGCAAAGCAGTACTCTAAATGTCCGCCTGTTAGAGCTTCCATCCTAGACCAGTTGCCAACCAAGTCTTAGGGCCAGGTCTGCCCTGCCATGACAATTATTCTTTAGGTTGAATTTCCTCGCACTTCGGTAAGGCTTGTACCCTCCTAATTGCACTCCTCCACCCGAAGCCGTTGGCACAATGTGGGATGCCTGGTTTGGTGAACGCCGCCCAACATTCGTTGCTAACGGAAAGCAGGTAGTAATGTCGACTGTCAAACGGTAGCTCAGTCATATCTGACTAAGACCTGACATTCATATATATATATATATATATATATATATATATATATATATATACACGCACACACACACACACGCACACACTTGTCAAGCATGTGAAAGTTTCATGCTGTGTGGGTTTCTTTTAACAGGAATAAACACAGGGTCATATTATGCCATATCTACAGTACTGAATGCTATTGTTCTACATTACTATCCTGTAAGTAGTATTCTTTGTTGTGGGCTGTTATTATATGTTATCATTATGTATAGTATTTTAGTTTTAGTAAATGCTGTACGTGTTATGGGAATATGTTATTAGTATATGTCATCATAATATGTTATAAGTATATAGTATCTGTAGTTACATTGTATTATAATATGTAGTTTTAGTATATTCTTCTTCTGCGTTAGAATCTGGAGAGTTTTTTCTGACATGATTGCGTTGTGCCTGTTTAGAGCAGAGCTGCGTTCTTGCGCCGTTAGGCTGACACCTTCGACTTCTGTGGGCATTTGTTGACCGGGTTAACCTTCCTGGGGTGTTAGTGTATGTTGTATGTGTTATGAGAATGTTATTAGTATATGTTATCATAATATGTTATCAGTATATAGTATCTGTTGTTACATTGTATTATAATATGAAATTCTAGTATATGTTGTATGTGTTATGAGAAAATGTTATTAGTATCTGTTAATAAAATATATTATAAAATGTAGTTTTAGTATAAGCTATGTGTTATGAGAATATGTTATTTATATATGCTGTATACACCAGTGTTTATGGATCTGCATGTGCATCAAGGCAGATTGTTTTAACGTATCTAGTCTCCCAGGTTGACCCAATCTAAACTGAGTACTAGAAAATGTCTTGGGAAGTAAATACTGCCAGCCTAATATTGACCACATCACCACTCAAGTGTTGATTCATCTATAAAAATTAGGTCTGCATGGCCAAATGGATAAGAACAAGCTGATGCAAGGGTTCAACTTCTACACAGGAAAGCTGGATCTATCTTTTTATCTCTTTTGATATCTCTATTTGGTATCTCTATCTCTGTCTGTTAGAGTAACTAACAACGATTGCCAGAAAGAGGCTAATGAACTAACAATGATTGCCAGAAAGAGGCTAATGAACTAACAACGATTGCCAGAAAGAGGCTAATGAACTAACAATGATTGCCTGAAAGAGGCTAATGAACTAACAACGATTGCCAGAAAAAGGCTAATGAACTAACAATGATTGCCTGAAAGAGGCTAATGAACTAACAATGATTGCCAGAAAGAGGCTAATGAACTAACAACGATTGCCAGAAAGAGGCTAATGAACTAACAACGATTGCCAGAAAGAGGCTAATGAACTAACAACGATTGCCAGAAAGAGGCTAATGAACTAACAACGATTGCCAGAAAGAGGCTAATGAACTAACAACGATTGCCAGAAAGAGGCTAATGAACTAACAACGATTGCCAGAAAGAGGCTAATGAACTAACAACGATTGCCAGAAAGAGGCTAATGAACTAACAACGATTGCCAGAAAGAGGCTAATGAACTAACAATGATTGCCTGAAAGAGGCTAATGAACTAACAATGATTGCCTGAAAGAGGCTAATAAAACCACAGCATTATATATAACTATAAGAAAGAGACAAACCACTTTCTGTGGTCATGTGATGAGAAGAGAAGCATTGGAGAAAATCAAAACAACTGGAAAGATTAATGGGAAAAGAGGCAGAAGCAGACCAAGAGAAATGATGATGGATGGACTGAGATGGTGGCATGGAGGAATATCTACAGCAGAGTTGATCCAGAACACCAAAGATCGAGATCTGTGGAGAGCCATGAACGCCTGCACCAGCTGGCAGAGCACTTGATGATGATCTGGAGGGAGACTTGATACTGTCCGTAAATGATCATCTGTTGCAACAGGAAACACAAATCTATGATCACAATCAGCTTTAACTGCAACAATCAAGAATCCAATCTGGCACTAGAATTATCCATACTTTTCAATATCTTCTGAGAGATCACTTATGAGTATACCCTGTGAGCTGTGACGTCAGTATTGGATCTTGAATTCTGATGCTTCTATTATGCCACAAATACAATTCATGATTGTGTATATACTGATCTGACTTTTCTTTTAACTTAATTACTAAAACGATCTTTCTTTATGCCTAGGGTGAAGGAGTAAATGCTGGAAGAATTGGTCTCACAATTGTATTGATGGGAGTTCTGGGTTCAATTCTTGCTGGTGTGTGGCTAGACAAGACAAAAACATACAAGTAGGTTCTTCACACATGTTTCTGTATTTTCTTTTATTATTTTACCTTCCACTACGTACGAGGGACTGGGATATTGATCGCACACAATAAGTCATTTGTATCTATCAGAGGTGAAATAAAAATGTATAATTGACTGAGCAAGTGGTATTTATTCCTCAGTCCTTGAAAGCCTGCCCAGCAAACACCAGTTCAAGTACTATAATTGTTTTCATTATTGACAATGAATCATGCTTGTGGCTTGGAACAACTCAGCTGCTTCCCGCCCACACTTGGAGGATACAGACAAAACAAAGAGTCATGGCTGAATGCGGTGGTGTTAGCTCAAGATGTTTACGAAGGATTTCAGGTCAGAGAAGAGACATGTGCGGTCGCCTTAGACTTAGAGGACGCATACAATAGAGCAGTGGTTCTCAACCTTTTTTTGCCCATGCCCCCCTTTACCATATGTTCAGAACGTAATTCCCCCCCCCCCCCCCCATTTTCGAATTTCCTCCCTATAAATCCCCCCCCCCCCACACTTACACAGTAGACATAAAAATAGAAGCTAAATTTAATAAATACTAGAATAAGTCTAGACATCTACATAAAACGTGATTTGCGAGTCTACTTACGTTAGGAAATGAAATTCATTAGGGCGAGAAGTACAGAACCGTAAAATTTAGAGGGAAAAACAATATCAAGTAACTGGTTCTTGTATTATTGCGATCTTGCAATAATCTTAATTCCCCCCCTGGAAGGGGGGGGGGGGGGGGGGGGAATTCCCCACCGGTTGAGAATCACTGCAATAGAGTATCCTTCGAGCACTTGATGCAAACCCTCCTCAGATTGAAAGTGCACCCTCACCTTGTACGATGGATAGCTGCAGTTCTGCTCCAAAGGAAGGTGGTGCTAAGATGCAGGAGTTGGTCTTCTGAGCCGATAATGATATGTCCGGGATTGCCGCAGGGTTCACCACTGTCACTAGTACTATTCAACGTGTATACGGTGCCGATCACTGAACAACAGTTGGACGGGAGGGGTAGGACTCTGTCATTTGCTGATGACATTCTTGTGAGGAGTAGGACTCTGTCATTTGCTGACGACATTCTCGTGTATCGACAGGGTCGAGATAGACAGGCGGTTGCCAATGATATGCAGGGCAAACTATATCGAATTTCCTCATGGTGTGCTGATGCTGATGCCCTTGTCAACCCTGCAAAGGCATCGGTTACATGGTTCTCCCTGAACAACCATATTGTGAACACAGACCTACCGGCAGTAAGAATGGATGGGAGCATTTTGAGTAAAACCCAGTCAACGATATATCTTGGCGTGAGGCTTGATGGTAGCCTGTCTTTCAGAGATCATGTTGATTATGTCATAATGAAAGCTTGAAAAGGTTTGTCAGCAATGAGAGTCATGGCAACTGCCAATATCGAGCAAAGACTGCTAATACTTCTGTTCCAAGGACTTGTGCTTTCACCCATCGAGTATGCCCTGGCCATCCTCACTGTCAGCCCTACACAGATTGGAAGACTTGAAAAGGTACAAAACGAAGCCATGCGCATCATTTTGGGCTGCATGAGAGACACCAGCTGTGTAGCAATGAGATACCTCCTCGACTTCCCGACAATGAAACACAGGATCAAGATCTGGAGAGCTTGTGCATACATAAAAATAAGTGCATATGAGCAGCATCCTCTGCATGACGCTATATTCAGAGAAAAGGGTGACAGGCTAAAGAGGGGCAAATCATTGATGGCTCAGGTGGAAGATGTCGTCAGACAGGTCTGCAGTCTTACCAGTATCAATGCGGCAAGGAATGGGTGCCGGTGCCTCCAGCTTTTAAGTGCACTTTCTCCTGCATTATCACACTCGACAGACGGTGCAGAGAGCAGAACCCTGCCGCTGTCAATGCAGAGGTTAACGCGCTCATCTATGAACACTCAGATAGCCCCGAAGTGCTCATCTATACAGATGGATCTGTTGTAAAGCAGCAGAGAAGTGCGTGGGCATTTACAGCCCGTTCAGCGGGCCGAACCGTTCAAGAATCCAGTGGTGCCCACTCTATGACCACGAGCAGCATGACGATGAAGGTGATGGCAGTTACACAGGCTTTCATATGGCTGGAATCACAGCATTATACTAACGTGTGTGTACTAAGTGATTCAACGAGCATGATTCAGAAGGTCCAAGCTGGATCTGTACGTAGACAGTGGACTGGGTCACTGTGGAAGTCTGTTGTCCGTAAAGTCACCTTCATCTTCGTCCCAGGACATGCAGGAGTCGAGGGAAATGAACGAGCTGATAAACTGGCTGGCTCTGCACCCCCTGTGGATGGCCAGCCCATGGATCGTGCCGATGTTATTAACGTCCTTAAAGATATGTCTAGAACAGAGGATTTTGATGTCAGTGAATCCACATCGTTGTCCAGGATGAAAGACTTTGGAGTAAGAATTGGCATGGCCAGACATGAGAGGTACATCGGGAAAACGAGGTGCCTCGTCAACCAACACAGAACTGGCACTATTAGCCATCTGACGCTGATGCATATGCTGGGGGGAAGAATCTGAGCACCTATGGACATGTCCGGAGTGCAATGAAGATACCCCAACTGATAACTGAACTGATAATGAATGTGCCTGACCAATTTTGAAAATGACAGTGAATGGAAAGCCAGTCAAACAAGTTAATAATTTGTCTTCACAAGGACATTTAATAACTAGTGACACCAGCAATGAGAAAGAATTAAAAAAGAGAATAGAAATGGTCAATTCAACTTCAAAAATATGAAACAGATTCTTGCACCTAAACAGTTAAGTTGTTATTTAAACTATGTGTCATCAAGTGTTATATTTACTCTACATTATTTGTATGTTATGTTATCACGATCGACGTCCCACACATTGGGTGTTCCCATAATTCTCAGTCCTCTGATGCAGCAACCAACTCAAAGTATCTCCACTCACAGTTCCCATGAGGAGTTGGTTGTACTGTCTCCTCCCTTGCCCTCAAAGATGGCTTTAACGTGCTTGGCCAGGTCTCACTCCCAATTTGTGTAAAAATTGTGTGATCCAGAAACATGGACAATAAATAACTGATGTGAGTGTAAAATTGAAGATTTTGAAAAAGAGTATTATATATGAATCGGAAGAATGTCATGGCAGGAGAAGACAGCTGAGTTGAGTCAAGTCAAGAACCGACATCACATCACTCGGGACATTCACATACATGCTCCATCCTCATCTAGCCAGCAAAGAGTTCCAATACTAATGGTACCAGTAGCAGTCTGATTATGTGTTTGTCTGGCCTGTCCTCAGAGTCCTGAACAAACGAATGAGGCATGCAACCCCGTCTAACACTGAGTGCCGGACATATCCTCTGGTCACTCCCTGCAGCACCATTCTCCCCAGGCTTTGATGATCTGTTTTTCTGAACTATACACATGAATCCAAAGAGCCCCAACCACATCTGCCGTATCATGTACCAATACCCCACCAAGGAGTGCAGACCCAGCCATTCAGTCTATATGTTCATTTCCTTCCACACCAGCATGTCCTTGGGAAAACATCCAACAGATCAATCAATCAAACTGCCACGGAAAGCGTGGGCGGTCATGACTCACCATAACACTCGATCACCAACAGATGCTCTCTGTTTTTTATGTTGAATGGAAGCCTGCCACTCTGCCTGAAGCATGCCTGTCGTCACCTTTCTCATCGTACTCTGTGAGTCCATTATAATCATGACATGCTTGTGCTGTTTGTCCTCCAGCCAGCGGAGCACGGTCAAGACTACTTCCACTTCTATTCTCAGACTAGATGTTGTGGTATCATATGCCAGGCTCTCCTGCAACAAACACCAGCCACCAACAAACAAAGAAGTATTACATAAACTGCGATAGAAGAAAACATTACTGAATGAGATGAACAGCAAACAATTAAGATACTTCATCCGCATAAAGAGACACTGTTCCTTGTTAAAGGATGTTCTGGAGGGAAAACTGGAGAGGAAGCACTCAAAAAAGAAAACCATGTTACACATGGGTAGGCAATATCAAGAGATGGACTAGACTAAGTGTGTATGTATAAATCATGAAATATACAGGCGTGGGAACTCATTACTCACGGCCCATGCACCTTGAGTATTTGGATATTTATAACAGCATTCGCAGGCCATGCAAAATTATCAACTTAAAAATGTACTTGCTAAATTTTGTCAGTCATTTAATGAACTCGCCCCTAATGTGTTAGCTGGAACTGCTTCTCTTTGGTGAGGAGTGTGATGTTAGCTGGTGTCGGTGATGTTGCTATAGAATTACTGATGATATTTTTATAAAGCTCTGAGATTTATTGAATTTTGAGTTCCTTCTGCAATTGCCTTGGCATGGCCAGACAAATAATTTTATAGGCCTTATATTGCACGCAGGCCTGACATTCCCTGCCACTGCACTACTGGCACCTTGCCATCTTGACAGACAATAGTTTGTTTTAAAAAATCATAATAACCTCTCTAAAGCACGCAGCCTAAGAAAAATGTAGAGACCATGTGTTGCCCATGCAGCATAGATTATTCCAGAGGAAAAGTAACACCAAGACATCTGGAAGAAGACATGCTGCAGAAGATGTAAGATCAGCAAAGGAATGCTCTAACTTTCCACCTGTTGGAGCTTTAATCATAGACCAGTTGGCAACAGTGACTTAAAGCTTGCACAAAAGCTAAGGAAAAAAGAAAGTTAAGATTAACTTAACACTACCTAAGTAATCTCAGACAAAACTAATTAATCAATTTTATATAACTAATTTCTTGTCCATTTTTCTTCCAGAGGCACAACGGTGGCCATTTATTTGTTCACACTTGCTGGAACTCTTGCATTCACCTTCACCTTGAATCTCAATCAATTGTGGGTTGTCTTTGTTACAGCAGGCGCATTAGGGTAAGTGAGTTTAATGTAAGAATCATTACTGGTTTAAAAGCACAAACATGTTAGATTTATTTTTATTGCAAATGGTAAAGGTAGTCCCATAGCATACACTGTCGTTAGGATACAAAGTGTTAGGCTTTCACATATTTTAGGCCATGACAATGAAGTGGGGTAACCATTTCTTTTCCTTATCACCTTTCCTTTCCCAATAATTCTGGAAATTTTATGATATCAATTGTTATGTGGTTGGGTAGAGCCCAGAGCCTGGTCAGAAGAAAGTTATCTCCTTCTGCTGGGGATTTAACCCAGACCATTGACTTGACAGACAGGTGCACTAACCATGATGCCACTGTGGCTCATTTTTGTATTGTGCAGAAATATGTACGATGAATAATTCAATGTTAGAGGAAAGTTGGAGTTTTTGAAATGTGATTATGTAGATGTAGAAGAAGAATATAGATGTATGACAGAACTACCAATGCACAGCTCATGGATAGAATTCAACAAATTCCAGTGAAACAAAATGTGAAGAAAAGATGCTGGCACTAGATCGGACGCACACTGAGAAAACCTGGGGACAATATAACTAGACACTTTCTTGTCTGGAACCCACAAGATAGGACACACACTGAGACAACCTGAAGACAATATAACTAGACACTCTCTTGTCTGGAACCCACAAGGCAAACAAAATCTGTAAATAATATAACTAGAAATTCCTTTCTTTGAATCCCATGGGGCAAATTAAATATAGGGAGACCTAAAAGCACATGAAGAAGAGAATTACAGACAGAAAGGAATAACATTGGGAGGACATAGAGGGAGCTGCAAGAGATAGCAAGAGATAGAAAGGTTTGGCATGATATGGTTGAGGGCCTACGACCCAATGAGGATTACAGAGTGAGCAGAATAGTGAAGAAGAATATTATGACAGGAGAAGAAAACAAACAAATAAGTAATACAAAACCTGGGATTTAAGAAAACATGACTGAATGAGAAATGGTCACACAATTAAGGTAATTTCACCACATGAAGAGACAGCTCCTTGTTAAATGATGTTCTGGAGATAAAAGTGGAGGGGAAGCATGCCAAAAAAAGAGAAAGTTGTGTGGGAAATACTGCTGCGGGAGTTTTATGTGACAGACCTTCACATATTGTAGGGAGTAGAATAGAACAGACGTTCACCTGTGGATCAAACAGACCCGGTTCATCTCACTGTCGACTGTTTTCACAAATATGAGAACAAGTAGGGTATACTCCCTCCTGACACTTCAGACATCAATTGATGAGTTAGTTTTTTATAAAATATATACACATGTGTGATTTCTGGGAAGAAGAGAGCTTGTTATTATGGATTATAATTTTGCCACCTAATATATGTAAAGATCTATTTGTTCACACCTGTTTGGCAGTATCCACCATGAGAGAAATTAGCCATTACCTCCTACGGACAACAATCCCTTTCAAATTAATTTCCAAAATGTGGCTCATTCGGTCACAGGATTATTAATCTGAGTCTGGGGTGTGCCCGAATTATAACTTCTTTTCCGAGGCTGAATGGAATAGGGTCATGGTCAAACAACCAGATTAACCTGACCATGAGATTGATCTTAACTTTTTAACCCCTACTTTCACCCTTAACATATTATCTGGATTATTTTGCCTATACTGTTGTTAGCTTTTATATAATCAGTTATTGCCACTAATGACGATCATATCATAAATTTTTATTTTTTTTATTTTTCAACAATATGCTTTCAGGTTTTTCATGACAGGTTACCTCCCTGTAGGATATGAATTTGCTGCTGAACTGACTTTCCCAGAGTCAGAAGGGACATCTTCGGGACTTCTGAGTGCCAGTGCTCAGGTTTGTACAGTGTCATTGTGCAGATGAGTGCACGTATCTATCACACACAGTTGTCCTAGGGTCATGTCCCAAGGGTGGCAAGGCATCAAGGTCTAGCTATTTTAGATGTGTCATCATTCATTCATTCATTCATTCAGTAGCATGTCCTTTGCAGAACCTCGCTCCCATAACAACCTTCCAGACAACTTCTGTCATAAACAAGATGTCCCGCATCCGATAAACCCATCTGGAGATCATCCGCCACATCCTGCACCCATCTTTTCTTTGGCCGTCCTCTTCCTCTCTTCCTTAGCATATATCCCTCCTTTATTGTTCTCTCCAAACTTTTATGACGTTTCAAGTGACCAAAATATTTCAGTTTTCTTTGTTTTATCATTTTTAATAGCCAACTTTATCCCCCGATGGTGTTTCCACCTTGTCGTGGTGGGGGAGCTTGAGTTTCTCAATGACCCTGAGAGCTATGCCGGTGGTAGCGTAGCTACCAGCAGGGCCTCCCAAGCCGGACAGGTCAAAGGGTAGAGAACAGACAAAGAGAAACACCCTGGTCCTCCAGGTTGGGGGTTGAAGCGTGGGGTTAACATCCCCACCTTTGTAAAAACCTTTCTTTGTTACGAAACAAATACATGAGCCTCGATATCGGACTGACTTATCTGGACAACGACCTTGGAACGTTAAAGGACTTTTGAGATTTGGAACATGGAATGTACGGACACTATATCGAGCTGGAGCGGCCGAAGAACTAACCCGGGAGCTGATTGAATATCAAATGGATATAACAGCAATTCAAGAAATAAGGTGGCCAGGAGAGGGTACTTTAGAGCAAAATGGAAGGATTATAATATATGGAGGAAACACCCAAAATAAACATGAATTAGGAACAGGATTTGTCATCAAAAAAGAGTTATGGGGGAACGTTTTAAACTTTAAAGCTTTTAATGACAGGATTATTAAATTACGAATAAAAGGTAAATGGAAAAATATAACGATGATTAATGTACATGCACCTACTGAAGAGAAAGAAGATGATATTAAAGAAGACTTTTATAATGATCTGGAAGATGTCATAGAAGAAACCCCCAAACAGGACATCCTGATTGTGCTGGGAGACTTCAATGCAAAAATAGGTAGAGAGCAAACTAATAAAAAAGTGGCCGGTATGGAAAGCCTACATACAACTTCAAATGATAATGGATGGAGAGTCATCAACCTGGCAGAAGCCAAAGGACTGCAGGTTAGCAGTACCAGACTACAAAGAAAGGATATACACAAACAAACTTGGAAATCATGTGACAAGAGAACCTATAATCAAATAGATCACATTTTAATTAACAACAGAAATGCATCAAACATACAGCAAGTCAGAAGTTATAGAGGAGCTGAGTGCCACAGTGACCACTTCCTCGTTGGAGCAAAATTTAAAATAAAACTTAAGAGAGCTTTCTATACTAAATTACAAAGATTACACCCAACATATAACAGAGAAAAACTGCAAGACATTACAGTCAAAGATAAATTTACAGATGAAATAAAATGTAAACTTGAAACTCTGCAAAACCCTTTGGAGGAAAGCATTGACCAAACTTGGTTGAACATCAAGAATACAATTCAGTCTACCGCAGAAGAATGTCTCGGTGTGTTAACCACGCATAGAAAGAACAGATGGTTCAATCAAAAATGTGAAGAAGCAGTCATTAGGAAGAAGAATGCCAGACATGTATGGTTAAATGACATCAATAACATCCAAAAGGAAGAGCATTATAGAAATGAATGTAAAGAGGCTACAAAAATAGTCAGACAGCAGAAGCGAGAATATATGAGTAATATAATCAAATATATGGAAACTAATCACCAGAAAAATGAATCCAGAAAATTTTTTAAAGAACTGAAGTCAATGAAACGAGGGCACCAACAAAACACATATGGTTTAAAAGACAAAAATGGGAATATGATAAATACCAATGAGGAAATGTGCAACACATGGAAAGAATATTTTATTGAATTACTAAATTGTGAAGCTCCAAGTAACATTTTCTCACAAGAAGAGGTTCTAACATGCGAACCACAAATTGAAGAACCTACATTTGAAGAAATCCTATATGTAATCACACGACTTAAAAACAATAAGGCAACTGGGACTGATGGAATTGCTGCTGAATTTATAAAGGCAGGTGGCCATGCATTACATCTAAAGCTATACGAACTAATAATAAAAATCTGGAGGACAGAAGAATTACCCCATGACTGGAAAGAGTCATTATTGATACCTATCTTTAAGAAAGGAGACAAGTTCCAATGTGGAAATTATAGAGGAATATCACTACTGTCCACAAGCTATAAGATACTATCCGCAGTATTACTAAATAGACTAAAACCATATTCAGAAGACATATTAGGTGACTACCAGGCGGGTTTTAGACAAAACAGATCAACAATAGATCAGATATTATCTTACGACAAATAGCCGAGAAACATTGGGAATATAAAAGAGATCTCCATAACATTTTTGTGGATTTTAAAAAGGCTTATGATAGTGTCCATAGGAATAGTCTATGGAATGCTATGCAGGAATTTGGAATACCAAGGAAGTTAATCAACATGACCAGACTATGCATGGAAGATACTTATAATATAGTAACATATAAAGGCAGGAAATCAGACCCCTTCCAAATAACATCTGGCTTGAAACAGGGTGATGCACTATCGCCGCTACTCTTCAATCTGGCTCTAGAGAAAGTTGTAAGGAAGGTAAAGGAGGAATCTGATATTGGAGGAACATCCAAGCTGTTTGGTTATGCAGATGATATAGATATTATAGGGCAAAGTGAACAAAAGACATTGGAAATATTGACTCACTTAAAGGAAAAAGCCCAACAGATGGGGCTGGTTATCAACCAAGATAAGACAGAATATATGGTAATTTCAAGAGACGGAATGGCTAGAAACTCTGGCCACATACAAATAGATAATATGACCATTAAAAGAACGGAAACATACAAATACCTGGGTACAACCGTCAACTGCTCCAACATCATAAGGGAAGAAATACAAACTAGAATCAACTCTGGAAATAAGATATACTATGCACTACAACATCTACTAAAATCAAAGGCGCTATCTCGTAACACCAAAATCACAATATACAAAACACTGATCAGACCAGTTGTGCTGTATGGCTCTGAAACCTGGAGTACAACGAAAGGAGACGAAGCCTTGTTACAAACCTTTGAGAACAAAATTTTAAGACGCATCTTTGGACCCATTAGGGATACACAAAGTGGAGAGTGGAAAAGAAGAAGTAACAAAGACATTTATGATCTGTTTAAGTCCCCGCTAATCACTGGTATCATGAAGGCTAATAGACTACAATGGCTGGGGCATATAGAAAGAATGGAAGATAATAGGGAAACAAAGCTCGCTTACACTCAGGAAATAAATGACCGTAGACCCCGAGGTAGACCAAGAAGGCGGTGGAGAGATAATACATGTACAGACTTACAAGCACTTGGAATCAACGACTGGCAAGAGAAGGTCCACCAGAGAGATGAATGGAGACGGATTGTATTTGCAGCAAAGAACCTCAATGGCTCGGAACGCTGAAGAAGAAGAAGAAGTAGCCAACTTTCTTCAATATTTAGATTTTGTCGTATGGAATGCATTTGTTCTTTCTGTATCCAAGCTATTCCTATAACCCGTCTATAACATTTATATTCAAAGATATTTATGCGCTGTTCAGTTTGTTTAGTAAGTGTCCAGGCCTTACAGGCATAGTTTGCAATGGGAAAGATGCTTATAAAAATCTAATGTTTATAGGTCTATCTGTCCCAATATTTAAGTCTAACTGATAGGGAGAGATACTCCTACCTCCGTCAGCACGCTGGAAATTTAAAAACAAGTGCTCTTATTTTTTTTTGGCCTAGCGATTTCAAGGATTACATTTACCTTTAATTATTTATTGTGTAGGGAAGAATTGAGGACAGGCAAGTAAAAGGTAAATAGTGATACGGATGAAAAGAAAACATCAAGAGATTGAAAAACAGCAGTTTGTCATAGTGTATGACCAGGATGAGAGGCAGAGGGTGTTGGAGATCCATTACAGCCAACCTACGCTGTGGATATGGTACCTTCCTGATATATATATATATATATATATATATATATATATATATATATCCAGTATTGGATATGCTTGTTGGATCCTGTGGATAGTAATATTATGACCATACTTATAATTTTAAAAAGTCGATAGGGTCGACTTCATTGCACCAGCTTTTATCCCATATGGCTCAGTCTCCTTCCGCAGCGTGGAAAACGTCGCACAAAGCACGAACTCCATAGCTCTAGCGATGACCTACAGGAGTATCAAAGAAAATTTCACTCGTGAATCGAAGGACACAGCCCGGAATCAAACCCACAACCTTCTGAGCCCGAGTCAAATGGTTTGACCACTTTGCCACGGAGACTCTCGATCCCCGCATATAATTTAAAAAGATAGCCATTACTATCTAAATAGAAGGACTTCCTGCTAAGTCTTAGACGTCTGAGTGTATAACGTTTTACCATTTGCACAATAATAGGGAGATTGTACATTATACTTTAGCCAACGTATCATTCATTTTTTCACATATCATTATATATGTACTTACCTCTGCAGTAATTAAATTCACTAAGGGAATGCACTGTTTTGAATGTTTTTTTTAAAGATAGCTTGTATATTTATTTAGTAGCATGTTTTAATGGTGATGATTTCTTTGACAGCCAGTATATGTTGGTATATGTTGGTATATGTTGATAAAGGTTAAGATACAAAGACAACTGATCACAAATAGAAACAACAGTCAACATTTTTGATGCACATTATGAGGAAAGAGAAACTGGAATATGTTGTGACAATTGAAAAGATTTATGGAAAGAGAGATAGAGAAAGACAATGAGAGATGATTACACCTTGTCTCAAAGAAAATGTTAGCCACAAAATCCAATCCAACCAGTTGTGAACAAATTTTCAGAAGAAAGCTTGATGTAAGATGTTGACAGTCCATGCTTCACTTGAGAATACAAAACAGAAGAAGGAAGAATAAAATTAGTGCTTGACTTTGTTTTGTCTAATTTTGCAGTTTTGTAATATATATTTGCCGGTCTCCCTGGCAACGGGCTTAACGACTTTCTCCGTACTCCTGTATATTCAAGTGAGGAACACAGCTACATGAGATTCGGCAGCAGATCGCATCACGTTGGTTACTTGCAGGGCATGTGAGCCGGTCGCTCAGAAAGCAATGGCTCAGAGCGCAATCATGCCAAGAACATCAACAATAGCAGAAAAATGCTGTTGTTGACTGCAACGTCCTGTAAGGGATATGCAACTTAACACAATATATATATATATAGGGAAGAATGTCACTGTCTATGTGAAGTATTAATAGTTAATCTCGTGTGATTTTATTGTCAATTCTCAGATATTTGGAATAATCTATACTGTCTCAATGCGTGCCATGATGGAATCAATCTCAGTATTAAGTGCCAATATTACAATATGCGTAAGTCTGCTGATTGGAGGGATCATTACAAGTGAGTTAATTCCCCTTTTTAATGACTGAATATCATCAATAGTTACAATTACTAATTAAACAAACACAAATGAATAAGATACCTCTATTAGGCAGAGAATGTTAGTTGGCTGGTTGGTTTACAGATCATCCTCACTGAACATCAAACCATTCAGTTCATAAATCTTGTATTCCATCCTCACTACCTCCCTCTGTGTGTTACAGCAAATGACATTAGTTCTGGGTTGGTTTACTATTCTTTTTTGGCTCCCTGTATAGCACTCTTGTCGGGCTTCACCTCTTTTGGCTCTCGGAAACTTTTCAATGTTGCAGATTCACACTCATCATTTGATTTCATGGCTCTGTATCCCTAACCGAATTCAGTGCACCAGCTAGGTCCATTGCTTGCCAGCTTTCCACAGTAGCCCTGCTCACAAGCCTTATTTTTTTTATTGTACGCCCCTGTGGCCTGGCACAAAAATGAAGCTCATTTTTGTCAGCCATTACCTCCTCAGAGACAGCCTGTGATGTTTGATCTGGTCACACTAATTCTCAATTATATCTGATCTGGTCACACTAATTCTCAGTTATATCTATCTGGTCACACTAATTCTGTTATATCTGATCTGGTCACACTAATTCTCAGTTATATCTGATCTGGTCACACTAATTCTCAGTTATATCTGATCTGGTCACACTAATTCTCAATTATATCTGATCTGGTCACATTAAAACACTGTGACTTTTGACCTAGTCACACTAATATATTGAGATATTTGATCTGGTCACATTAAAACACTGTGACTTTTGACCTAGTCACACTAATATATTGTGATATTTGATCTGGTCATGGTGTTTTAATTACCAAGCTATGATGCTGTGTATGAGCCCGTTGTCTTCAATGTTCAGATGTGTGTGTGTGTGGTTGTGTTTGCATGTGTGTGTGTATGTGTGCACATACAGTGCACCAACAGCAAACAGTACATCCAGACAATCAACAACCCACACATCCAGACAATCAACTACACACACATCCAGACAATCCAACATTCACCAACCCACACATTCAGACAATCCAACATTCACCAACCCACACATCCAGACAATCCAACATTCACCAACCCACACATCCAGACAATCCTTAACATTCACCAACCCACACATCCAGACAATCCTTAACATTTACCAACCCACACATCCAGACAATCCAACATTCACCAACCCACACATCCAGACAATCCAACATTCACCAACCCACACATCCAGACAATCCAACATTCAACAACCCACACATCCAGACAATCCAACATTCACCAACCCACACATCCAGACAATCCAACATTCACCAACCCACACATCCAGACAATCCAACATTCACCAACCCACACATCCAGACAATCCTTAACATTCACCAACCCACACATCCAGACAATCCTTAACATTCACCAACCCACACATCCAGACAATCCTTAACATTCACCAACCCACACATCCAGACAATACAACATTCACCAACCCACACATCCAGACAATACAACATTCACCAACCCACACATCCAGACAATACAACATTCACCAACCCACACATCCAGACAATCCTTAACATTCACCAACCCACACATCCAGACAATACAACATTCACCAACCCACACATCCAGACAATACAACATTCACCAACCCACACATCCAGACAATACAACATTCACCAACCCACACATCCAGACAATACAACATTCACCAACCCACACATCCAGACAATCCTTAACATTCACCAACCCACACATCCAGACAATACAACATTCACCAACCCACACATCCAGACAATCCTTAACATTCACCAACCCACACATCCAGACAATCCTTAACATTCACCAACCCACACATTCAGACAATCCAACATTCACCAACCCACACATCCAGACAATACAACATTCAACAACCCACACATCCAGACAATCCAACATTCAACAACCCACACATCCAGACAATCCAACATTCAACAACCCACACATCCAGACAATCCAACATTCAACAACCCACACATCCAGACAATTCAACATTCAACAACCCACACATCCAGACAATCCAACATTCAACAACCCACACATCCAGATGATCCAACATTCAACAACCCATACATCCAGACAATCCAACATTCAACAACTCACACATCCAGATGATCCAACATTCAACAACTCACACATCCAGACAATCCAACATTCAACAACCCACACATCCAGACAATCCAACATTCAACAACTCACACATCCAGACAATCCAACATTCAACAACCCACACATCCAGACAATCCAACATTCAACAACCCACACATCCAGACAATCCAACATTCAACAACCCACACATCCAGACAATCCAACATTCAACAACTCACACATCCAGACAATCCAACATTCAACAACCCACACATCCATTTTTTTTTTGGGGGGGGGGGGGGGGGGGGGGGGGAGTTCAAAGCAGGAACATTAAATATTTTTCAGATTAACAATTTCATCCTAGTGTTTTTATATACCTTTCTCTCTCTCCATGGGCCATAGAGGCATAGTGGTAGTGCATTTCCCTGCCAACAGTGGTTAGTGCATTTCCCTGCCAACACAGTGGTAGTGCATTTCCCTGCCAACACAGTGGTAGTGCATTTCCCTGCCAACACAGTGGTAGTGCATTTCCCTGCCAACACAGTGGTAGTGCATTTCCCTGCCAACACAGTGGTTAATGCATTTCCCTGCCAACATAGTGGTTAATGCATTTCCCTGCCAACATAGTGGTTAATGCATTTCCCTGCCAACATAGTGGTTAATGCATTTCCCTGGCAACACAGTGGTCCAAGCTCAATCTCCAGAGGAGGAAGATTTATTTATTTTTCTAATTACTACAGCTCTGGGGTTGACTCGGCCTCATTATCATGGCTATCAGACATAAACACTGCTACCAGACATAAACATTACTGCCAGACTTAAACGTACTATCAGACATTAATGTCGCTACCAGATATAAACATTGCTACCAGACATAAATATTACTGCCAGACATAAACAATGCTATCAGACATAAACATTGCTACCAGATTTACACAATGCTACTAGACATAAACATAGCTACCAGACATAAACATCAGTACCAGACATAAACATAGCTACCAGACATAAACATAGCTACCATATATAAACATAACTATCAGACAAGTTTAAGAAATTTCTAGAAATTGTCTGGGGAAAGAATGGTGATAAGGACCTAATATGTGATGACCTAGAATATTTTAAGACCTTACACTTCACACCCCAACAGTTGTATCTGCTACACTTCACACCCCAACAGCTATAACTGCTACACTTCACATCCCAACAGCTGTATCTGCTACACTTCACACCCCAACAGCTGTATCTGCTACACTTCACACCCCAACAGCTGTATCTGCTACACTTCACACCCCAACAGCTGTACCTGCTACACTTCACACCCCAACAGCTGTATCTGCTACACTTCACACCCCAACAGCTGTATCTGCTACACTTCACACCCCAACAGTTGTATCTGCTACACTTCACACCCCAACAGCTGTATCTGCTACACTTCACACCCCAACAGCTGTACCTGCTACACTTCACACCCCAACAGCTGTATCTGCTACACTTCACACCCCAACAGCTGTACCTGCTACACTTCACACCCCAACAGCTGTATCTGCTACACTTCACATCCCAACAGCTGTATCTGCTACACTTCACACCCCAACAGTTGTATCTGCTACACTTCACATCCCAACAGCTGTATCTGCTACACTTCACACCCCAACAGCTGTACCTGCTACACTTCACATCCCAACAGCTGTATCTGCTACACTTCACACCCCAACAGTTGTATCTGCTACACTTCACACCCCAACAGCTGTATCTGCTACACTTCACACCCCAACAGCTGTATCTGCTACACTTCACACCCCAACAGCTGTTCCTGCTACACTTCACACCCCAACAGCTGTATCTGCTACACTTCACACCCCAACAGCTGTATCTGCTACACTTCACACCCCAACAGCTGTATCTGCTACACTTCACACCCCAACAGCTGTATCTGCTACACTTCACACCCCAACAGCTGTATCTGCTACACTTCACACCCCAACAGCTGTACTGCTACACTTCACACCCAACAGCTGTATCTGCTACACTTCACACCCCAACAGCTGTATCTGCTACACTTCACACCCCAACAGCTGTATCTGCTACACTTCACACCCCAACAGCTGTATCTGCTACACTTCACACCCCAACAGCTGTATCTGCTACACTTCACACCCCAACAGCTGTATCTGCTACACTTCACACCCCAACAGCTGTATCTGCTACACTTCACATCCCCAACAGCTGTATCTGCTACACTTCACACCCCAACAGCTGTATCTGCTACACTTCACACCCCAACAGCTGTATCTGCTACACTTCACACCCCAACAGCTGTATCTGCTACACTTCACACCCCAACAGCTGTATCTGCTACACTTCACACCCCAACAGCTGTATCTGCTACACTTCACACCCCAACAGCTGTATCTGCTACACTTCACACCCCCAACAGCTGTATCTGCTACACTTCACACCCCAACAGCTGTATCTGCTACACTTCACACCCCAACAGCTGTATCTGCTACACTTCACACCCCAACAGCTGTTCCTGCTACACTTCACACCCCAACAGCTGTATCTGCTACACTTCACACCCCAACAGCTGTATACTGCTACACTTCACACCCCAACAGCTGTATCTGCTACACTTCACACCCCAACAGCTGTATCTGCTACACTTCACACCCCAACAGCTGTATCTGCTACACTTCACACCCCAACAGCTGTACCTGCTACACTTCACACCCCAACAGCTGTATCTGCTACACTTCACACCCCAACAGCTGTATCTGCTACACTTCACACCCCAACAGCTGTATCTGCTACACTTCACACCCCAACAGCTGTATCCTGCTACACTTCACACCCCAACAGCTGTAATCTGCTACACTTCACACCCCAACAGCTGTATCTGCTACACTTCACACCCCAACAGCTGTATCTGCTACACTTCACACCCCAACAGCTGTATCTGCTACACTTCACACCCCAACAGCTGTATCTGCTACACTTCACACCCCAACAGCTGTATCTGCTACACTTCACACCCCAACAGCTGTATCTGCTACACTTCACACCCCAACAGCTGTATCTGCTACACTTCACATCCCCAACAGCTGTATCTGCTACACTTCACACCCCAACAGCTGTATCTGCTACACTTCACACCCCAACAGCTGTATCTGCTACACTTCACACCCCAACAGCTGTATCTGCTACACTTCACACCCCAACAGCTGTATCTGCTACACTTCACACCCCAACAGCTGTATCTGCTACACTTCACACCCCAACAGCTGTATCTGCTACACTTCACACCCCAACAGCTGTATCTGCTACACTTCACACCCCAACAGTTGTACCTGCTACACTTCACACCCCAACAGCTGTATCTGCTACACTTCACACCCCAACAGCTGTATCTGCTACACTTCACACCCCAACAGCTGTACCTGCTACACTTCACACCCCAACAGTTGTATCTGCTACACTTCACACCCAACAGCTGTATCTGCTACACTTCACACCCCAACAGCTGTATCTGCTACACTTCACACCCCAACAGTTGTATCTGCTACACTTCACACCCCAACAGCTGTATCTGCTACACTTCACACCCCAACAGTTGTATCTGCTACACTTCACACCCCAACAGCTGTATCTGCTACACTTCACACCCCAACAGCTGTATCTGCTACACTTCACACCCCAACAGTTGTATCTGCTACACTTCACACCCCAACAGCTGTACCTGCTACACTTCACACCCCAACAGCTGTATCTGCTACACTTCACACCCCAACAGCTGTATCTGCTACACTTCACACCCCAACAGTTGTATCTGCTACACTTCACACCCCAACAGTTGTATCTGCTACACTTCACACCCCAACAGCTATGTAATCTGCTACACTTCACACCCCAACAGCTGTATCTGCTACACTTCACACCCCAACAGTTGTATCTGCTACACTTCACACCCCAACAGCTGTATCTGCTACACTTCACACCCCAACAGTTGTATCTGCTACACTTCACACCCCAACAGTTGTATCTGCTACACTTCACACCCCAACAGCTGTATCTGCTACATCTTCACACCCCAACAGCTGTATCTGCTACACTTCACACCCCAACAGTTGTATCTGCTACACTTCACACCCCAACAGTTGTATCTGCTACACTTCACACCCCAACAGCTGTATCTGCTACACTTCACACCCCAACAGTTGTATCTGCTACACTTCACACCCCAACAGTTGTATCTGCTACACTTCACACCCCAACAGTTGTATCTGCTACACTTCACACCCCAACAGTTGTATCTGCTACACTTCACACCCCAACAGTTGTATCTGCTACACTTCACACCCCAACAGCTGTATCTGCTACACTTCACACCCCAACAGTTGTATCTGCTACACTTCACACCCCAACAGTTGTATCTGCTACACTTCACACCCCAACAGCTGTATCTGCTACACTTCACACCCCAACAGTTGTATCTGCTACACTTCACACCCCAACAGTTGTATCTGCTACACTTCACACCCCAACAGCTTGTATCTGGCTACACTTCACACCCCAACAGCTGTATCTGCTACACTTCACACCCCAACAGTTGTATCTGCTACACTTCACACCCCAACAGTTGTATCTGCTACACTTCACACCCCAACAGTTGTATCTGCTACACTTCACACCCCAACAGCTGTATCTGCTACACTTCACACCCCAACAGTTGTATCTGCTACACTTCACACCCCAACAGTTGTATCTGCTACACTTCACACCCCAACAGTTGTATCTGCTACACTTCACACCCCAACAGCTGTATCTGCTACACTTCACACCCCAACAGTTGTATCTGCTACACTTCACACCCCAACAGCTGTATCTGCTACACTTCACACCCCAACAGCTGTATCTGCTACACTTCACACCCCAACAGCTGTATCTGCTACACTTCACACCCCAACAGCTGTATCTGCTACACTTCACACCCCAACAGCTGTATCTGCTACACTTCACACCCCAACAGCTTGTATCCTGCTACACTTCACACCCCAACAGCTGTATCTGCTACACTTCACACCCCAACAGCTTGTACTCTGCTACACTTCACACCCCAACAGCTGTATCCTGCTACACTTCACACCCCAACAGCTGTATCTGCTACACTTCACACCCCCAACAGCTGTATCTGCTACACTTCACACCCCAACAGCTGTATCTGCTACACTTCACACCCCAACAGCTGTATCTGCTACACTTCACACCCCAACAGCTTGTATCTGCTACACTTCACACCCCAACAGTTGTATCCTGCTACACTTCACACCCCAACAGCTGTATCTGCTACACTTCACACCCCAACCAGTGTACATGCTACACTTCACACCCCAACAGCTGTATCCTGCTACACTTCACACCCCAACAGCTGTATCCTGCTACACTTCACACCCCAACAGCTGTATCGCTAACTTCACACCCCAACAGCTGTATCTGCTACACTTCACACCCCAACAGCTGTATCTGCTACACTTCACACCCCAACAGCTGTATCTGCTACACTTCACACCCCAACAGCTTGTATCTGCTACACTTCACACCCCAACAGTTGTATCTGCTACACTTCAACACCCCAACAGTTGTATCTGCTACACTTCACACCCCAACAGCTGTATCTGCTACACTTCACACCCCAACAGCTGTATCTGCTACACTTCACACCCCAACAGTTGTACCTGCTACACTTCACACCCCAACAGATGTATCTGCTACACTTCACATCCCAACAGCTGTATCTGCTACACTTCACACCCCAACAGCTGTATCTGCTACACTTCACACCCCAACAGTTGTATCTGCTACACTTCACACCCCAACAGTTGTATCTGCTACACTTCACACCCCAACAGTTGTACCTGCTACACTTCACACCCCAACAGTTGTATCTGCTACACTTCACACCCCAACAGCTGTATCTGCTACACTTCACACCCCAACAGTTGTATCTGCTACACTTCACATCCCCAACAGCTGTATCTGCTACACTTCACACCCCAACAGCTGTATCTGCTACACTTCACACCCCAACAGTTGTATCTGCTACACTTCACACCCCACAGCTGTATCTGCTACACTTCACACCCCAACAGCTGTATCTGCTACACTTCACACCCCAACAGCTGTATCTGCTACACTTCACCCCCAACAGCTGTATCTGCTACACTTCACACCCCAACAGTTGTACCTGCTACACTTCACACCCCAACAGCTGTATCTGCTACACTTCACACCCCAACAGCTGTATCTGCTACACTTCACACCCCAACAGCTGTATCTGCTACACTTCACACCCCAACAGCTGTACCTGCTACACTTCACACCCCAACAGCTGTATCTGCTACACTTCACACCCCAACAGCTGTATCTGCTACACTTCACACCCCAACAGTTGTATCCGCTATGGAACTACCTCTGTATTTTTTGTCTTCTCCCCAGTTGCTATCAAACCAGACTATCGAAGGCAGGAAGCAGGAAAGGAAGTGATATCAGAGTTCTTCAAGCGTGACTCAAATGTGATTGTACCCGAGGACAGCAAAGAAAGTGAACTGACAAATTAAACAAGACATCCCTAGTTTCAATGCCTTCTTCAAAGAGAGTACAGAATTTCAACCAGATAAGTTGTTTCTCGTATATTCTGTTCCACTTCCCTCCACACGCCACCCCCACACAAATATGGGGATATTGGGTAGATCCAGCTGGCAGTCAAGTTTTGAATCTGATATAAACATCTGAGTGAAGTTTTGAATTTGCTGTAAACATCTGAGTGAAGTTGTGAATTTTCTGTATACATCTGAGTTACATCTTAGTGAAGTTTTGAATTTGCTGTAAATATCTCAATGAAATATTGAATTTCCTGTAAACATCTATCTACGAGTATTATAGACAACCTATATAGGCGACAGCTTGTCAACTACTACCATTTATTTTGATTAGCATTTCCCATGTAATGTAGGCAGGAGTTAAATTTTCCATCTTGGGGCAAATGTGTTGAATCGCTTTTTGTGTAATATACCCTTTAGGGAATCTCTTTATCTGATTCTTGGTCTACCTCTAGCACCATAGCCAGACCATATTTGGCTATAATTATTCGTACAAAGTCACAAATGATTGGATATAATTCTGACAAGATGTCTGAATCAAATTTTTGTTTCTCTACAATTTCAGTGGTCCAGATTGTTTCTTTAACACCGTAAAGGATATAAAAATCTGATTTCAAAATTCCTTAACTCTTTCTAAACTAGGCTACTCAAAATACATTCATTCATTAATCTGTATGTCGCATACTTTATGGAACTCTTTCTAACCCATGCAATTTACATAAATGCAAATTTGAGTTAAAAGAGATTTAATATACTAACGGTCTGGGACAGAATTAAGTTCAGCAACAGCTGTCTTGCACAAAAAGATTTGAATGAATACCTACTGAGTTAACTCAGAGCTGTCTTGGACAATAGGGCATCAAATTGAGACATGAGGCAGCTTGGCGACAAGACATAGTTTTTTCGGCGACAAATTATACACATTAAAGTTTTTCAGTGACAAGTTATACAAGTCATGGGTTTTTCAGTAACATGTTACACACATTATAGAAGTTATTCAAGTTAGAGATGTTAGACACAAGAAGACATGCAAGGAATATATATACACATACCATACATTGGTTGCCAGCTCCATGGCAATGGAGTTACGGAAGCAGTTTGTAATCCTGTATACCCACGGTCGAAACACAGCTGCGGGCGATTTGGCAGAAGACTGTTTTACATTGGTTTTTTACGAAATGGTATGGATGCTGAGTGGTCTAGAGGTATGGTGTCCGTGCTGTATGGTGAGTGCTGGAGGTCCCGGGTTCAAGCCCCGGTGAAGGCCGGGATTTTTTCACATGGACTTCTAGTAACAAAATTTCTCCTGGTCTCTGGGTAGTGAGATCGGACGCCCATGTGTATTGTTGCGCGTGTAAAACATCCCTTCGCAGTTGCAAATTGAAAAAGAGTAGCCCAAAGGTGCTGCCCGGGCACAATTTTGAGTTTTAAAAATCTATCCAAAGTATTTCAGGATCCTTGCCGGCGCTACAGAGTTTGTGCGCTGAGCTGAGATTCTACTTACTCAGGCTTGAGTTAGGAGTAGAACAGAGCACTTATGGGTTACACCCATGTACCGTGATGTTGATCTGTCGACCAAACTAAACTAGTTAGTTAGGAGTTAGTTAGTTAGTTAGTTAGTTAGTTAGTTGGTTAGTTAGTTAGTTAGTTAGTTAGTCGACAGATCATCCTCATTGCACATTGAACCATTCAGTCCATAAGCGCTCAGATCCCCTCCTCTTCAAATCCCGCAGAGTGTAGCAGCTAACAACATCAGTTCTGTGTTGGTTTATCAATCTTCTTTGGCTTCCTGTGTAGTGTTCTTGTTTGGCCACACCTCTTTTAATTTGCTGTTCTCGTAGTCTGACCATGGTTGTAGATTCACAGTCATCACTTGGTTCTCGCAGAAGTCTTACTTCTCATAGAGCATTCAGAATGTTGGCCTGGTCCATGGCACGTCCAACCTCCACAGTAGCCTTTAAACTAAACTAAACATTATCAGCATGTGCCAGACGGTTGTGTGAGTGAGCCACGTTGTGTTTAAGACCTATCATCTACATCATCATACCTCTAAACATCTACACATCAGCGTCATTAAGTCTGAACGTTAAGTCAGTACTACTAATATAAATACTACTATAAAATCAAAAACATGAAGAATGACAAAAACGATTACTAATAAACTTCAAACATTCAATAATTGGTTGCCTCCACAGAATAGAAAGACTAAATTGGTTCGACAGAATCTTCTAAATAGAGCACATAAAGAGAACTAAACAGATGCTGGTGAATTAAGAGGTGAGAAAAACATGCCGGTGCTAGATCATAGGAAATCATTTATGTGGAAACCGCGGGGTAAATTAAATAGTTCACTCATTCATTCAGTAGCATGTCCTTTGCAGAACCTCGCTCCCATAACAACCTCCCGAACACTTCTCGGTCATGAGCAAGATGTCCCACGTCTGATACACCCATCTGGAGATTATCTGCCACATCCTGTACCCATCTTCTCTTTGCCTTCCTCTTCCTCTCTTCCCAGGCTTATACCCCTCCATTATTGTTCTCTCCCAAACTTTCATGACTTTTGAAGAGACCAAAATATTTCAATTTTCTTTGTTTTATTGTCTTTAGAAGCCAACTTTCTTCAGTATTCAGATCTTATTGCATGGATGCATTTATTCTTTTCTGTATCCAAGATATTCTTAGAACCCTTCAATAACATTTATATTCAAATGCATTTATGCACTGTTAGCTTGTTTAATAACAGCGCAAACATGCCTTTGAATATAATAGTGGAAGACCTAAAAATGTGTGGAGAAGTGAATTAGAAACAGAAATTAGTATGGAGAGAACTTGGACGAAGTTGAATGGACTAGCAAACGATAAGAGGGCTTGGAGTGAGTTGGTTGAGGGCTGGGAGTGAGTTGGTTGAGGGCTTGGAGTGAGTTGGTTGAGGGCTTGTAGTGAGTGTTGAGGGCTGGGGGTGAGCTGGTTGAGGTCTGGAAGTGAGTTGATTGAGGGCTTGTAGTGAGTGGGTTGAGGGATTGGAGTGAGTTGGTTAAGGACTGTGAGTGATTTGGTTGAGGGCTGGGAGTGAGTTGGTTGAGGGCTGGGGGTGAGTGGGTTGAGGGCTTGGAGTGAATTGGTTGAGGGCTGGGGGTGAGTGGGTTGAGGGCTTGGAGTGAGTGGGTTGAGGGCTTGGAGTGAGTTGGTTGAGGGCTTGTAGTGAGTGGGTTGAGGGCTTGTAGTGAGTGGGTTGAGGGATTGGAGTGATTGGTTGACGTTCTACGCCCCAATTGATATAGGGCGAAAGAAGGACAACAGGATTTATATGAATCACTACTATTAATCAATCAATCAATCAAACAGGTGTTGTGTCTAAACAATGAAGGTTGGCTGCAATAGATCTCCAGCACTGTCTGTCTCTCGTCTTGACTGTACATTCCGTCAGACTGCTGTTCGCCCATCTCTTTTGCTACTGTAGAGTGAGTTAAATAACTGTCTGTATATGAAAGAGTTAAATTTGTTGATATGACTGCTGTGCCTGACCTAGCAAGCCAGAGTCCATGAACACTTCCAACATGAAGAAGATAGATATAGAGCATAAACAAACTGTAGTTGACACAGAGGCCAGAAAGATACTTGTATGTAAGTGCCAGACATGTAATCTAGAAGACCTTTTTTCCCCCAGACAGTAGCTTTGAGGGGGACTTCAAATGAAACCCTTAAAACTGTGATAGAAGTTACAATAACCATACCATTGTCTTGTAACCTATCGATATTTTTGTTAAGGAGGCAAGAACATTAAGCATGTGACATCATGGTGCAGACAAACACAGTGATGTCATAAGGACAGTTTAAAGATAGCCACACTACTTTTGACATGCACCGAAGAGGAACAGCAATCTTCTATCCTTTTTTGTCATTGAAGGATGAAACCTATAGAAATTCATCGGTGATTGAATGTCCTGTAGGGCAATGCATGCCTGTCAGTCCAGCAAGTGTATAAGTGGAGCAGGAAGTTTCAAAACAGCGTGACTTCTCTGACAGACTGTTCATGATCAGGTCAGGGGAATTTTTTTCTACAGGAATCCAAGTAATTTATCAGTGCTGGAGGATTGGCATTGAATTCACTGGTGACTATATCGAAAAATTATCCATTTGTCCTTTACATTTTCGGAATATATTTTTTTTTAAAAACAATTCAGGTTTTCAGTTGAAGCCCCCTTGTTTATGTTTGGTACCTATGTTTATGTTTGGTACCTATGTCTAGAATACTACATGGGCCATATTCTCAAATGTTTGTACCACGAGATGTTCATTGTAAATAGGCATTATTTTTATGCTGAATACTTGGATAGTAAATTGAGTGGCATTATACCTATTCTGGTACTCAGTCTTTTTACAAATATTAATCTTTTTAACTAACAAATAAATATAACACCGGTCACATACTGCCTCAGCAAATATAAGAAAATAATCGCAGAAATATTAATTGTAAATAGTGTTATTTTATTGTGTGTTTTTAATTTGCGAATGTGTTGTATATCCTTAATAAACTCTATCCATCCATATCCTTTTCTTTCTCATGCTCTTTTATTTTTAAACAATAACCACAATTTATGTATAGAAATAGGATCAAATGCAATTTGAAATAAGACAAAAATGATACCAGGACATCAACTCTCATCTTGCTGACACTTGTCATTAAAGTGACAAACTGTAAGACAGATGTGATAGGTTGCTTTGATATAAATGCCATGTCATGACAGAAACTATCCTAGGTACATGTCATGGTTGTCTTGTGTGGTGACAAAGTAGTGTCTGCTAGAGTTATCTTGTGTGTTGACAGAGTAGCTTCTCTTGGAGAAGATTACACCCTTTTGTAGCTTGACATTTGTAGCCCACGAAGTAATAAACAATGGACATTGTATTTGTTATCCTGAAAAATCACCATCATTCAGTAATACAACCAAATATAAACATACATGTCAAAAACAATGTATTGCACGATTTCTTGCCTCGCTGCATCTCATCAGGTACATGCTGCAGAGTTATATATTATATGAAGTTAATAAACGAATAATACTTTGGTTGAAATATCAATTACATAGTCACTGATATTGTTCAATTGTGATAGGCAAGAAATTGTGCAATATATTGTTTTTTGCTTGTGTTTAAATTCACTAAGGGAATTCATTGTTTTGAACAACCAAATGTCAGAATTAGATTCGTTGTAACTGAATTATTGATAACTTTGTCCTTGACTTTAGACAGACAAATAAACTGGAAGCAGAGATAATCTAGATTATTTCTGGTCTTCACCTGCAAACCTAGGATGGTAAAATAAAAACACTCTCAGAATACCAGCTGCCAGGAGCAGACACATTTTTGTGATACTCTTTTCATGTATCAGATGTAATCTTACTGCTAATGCTGCCAGCAATGATGTATTCAAAGAAATGATGAAAGTAGTTGGACATTTCACTGGAGGCTTTAGAACAGTAAACTCGCTTGTTGATAACATACATCTGAATCATTCAGGTGCTGTTTCCACAGTGAAGATTGGATGGATAGATTTCCAATACCCTTTGTCTCTTACCCTGTGGTTGTACACTCTGACAGACTGCCATCAGCAGTATATATATCGCGTTCAACAAATTATTACTCCGTCGCACCAACTCACATTGTTACTCCATCGTACCAACCTGTAACTGTGTGATTTTTTTCAGCATGTTTATCAATAGTTAAAATGTTATGTAACTGAATGTCATTATTTATTATTTTTGTATCTGTTTTTGGAATATTCATGACATTGTTGTTTGAAATGTTTAATACAGTTGTTGTCATCATGTTTACAGTTAATCTTGCTGTATAAATTAACTGATGAAGACATCTTTTGTGTTGTTTTATTTGTGATTACATGTGTGAGGTGTGTACATTGGCCTGCCTATTTTCCTGTTTGAGTATCTCTTATTTTGAACAGTGAAGACACAAACAATAGATTGCAAGTTTGCTGCATCTTGTCGGGTACACACTGCAGAAATCTCACAATATAAACTAAACAAATAAGATACATTCTTATTCGTTATCTTTTATTTATCTGAGGGAGTATAACATAGGACAATGGATTGGAGCTGTTGACAATGAATATATTACAAATCTTGGCCTAATTCCAGCCAATCTGTATGTTCTGTGAGGAATCATCTCATCTTGTACCTTATTGTGTCAAGGTAACTCATAAACAGTAGGAGAGTTCTCGTTTATGGGCTTCCTATCGAGATTCCGAGACCGGTCTCTGTGGCGAAGTGGTTACGGACACGATTTGTACACCCATATACCCGGGTTCGAAACACAGCGGTGCTGGTTTTTTTTGAAAAAGGTATAGGAGCTGGCCATTCAGAAAGCAATGGCAAACTACTGAACATAAACCTTGCCCAGGAATCATGAACAGCCAAAATGCTGGGGTTGACCGCTATGTCCTATGAAGGACATGCAAGTAATTTTAATCAAGATTCCAATTGACTCTGTTATTCCCTCTGTCCATCGTTAACACAATCGGCCTTTTTTCTGGGTCTGCTCGGCCAGTACGTGCTGAACAATGGCCTTGTAAAATCCAAATATGTCTTTCCTCAGACATCAAATTCCAGGACTGGCATTGCACATCCCACTGATTCCTGAGCTTGGAGAAGGAAAGGGAAGCTTTGAAATCGTGGCCAAATGGATAAGATCGCCCGTTTCAAACATCCGGTTTAACTTCTAAACAGGTCATTTGGACTAATATGTTGACTTCTCGTCCTTGACTTGAGTACGTAAATTACAAGTATCTCAGAAGTCGGAGTGGGTTTGCCTGATAACGAGGGGCACTGGTTATAGGGAAAGCTAATCCATATGCAAAACTCAGCCCAGGGCACTTGTGTGGACTACATTTGAGTTCAAAACTAGCGACAGTTTTTAAAAAACTCAGTCCCCATGAAGATGGTATTTTGATACAACAAGGTTGCAAGGAAAGTCTCTAGACTTAACCTAATTACGATAGGTGCAAGGCCTTTTCAGGACTCGAATGAGCTTAACGACAACACCGCGGACATAGGAGTTAAAGCTCAGTATTGTAGGGGATTCATCAACCAGCCAAAACTAATCTAGAAAAATGGAATCCTTGCAATGTTTTGTATTTCTGGTGTACAGAACCTCGCCAATGAGGTGGCGTCCTTGTTCATTACAAATCAATGGTTTCTGGCTGGAAATCTGGAAATCATTCTAAGTCATTAACAGAGATTCGAACCCGGAAACTTCTAGATCGGAGGCAGACGCCGTAGCCGTAAGCTTTAGTCACGCTCCAGTTCCTTTTGCCACTGTTGATTATTTCCGGTTCAAGGAAAGTGGTAACTGATTTGTAAAATGACAAGAACAAAAACAGAAAATCAATGCCCGTACAGATGTCTAAACACTGACCATGAAACTTTAATAAACTATGAATACCAAAAGAAAACTTATTACAAAGATCAGAAAAAGACAGTCATCGGTTGTTTTTTTTTTTTTTTTGGCCATGTTATGAGAAAACAAAAACTGGAACATGTTTTGACAACCGGAAAGATTTGCGGAAAGAGAGATAGAGGAAGACAGCGTGAGAAAATTCTTGACAGCCTTGTGTCATCGCACGGAAGGGAGTCAACACACGAATTAATCCATGCCGTCAGAGATCGTAATTTGTGGAGAGGCATGATCGCTCATCTCAGCCGGCAAGGCACTGGATGATGATGAGAGTGGGCTAGCGACGTTGATAGCGATCTGCGCTGGTGAGGTGATGTCATCAGCACTGTTTAATATAAGTTTTGGCAGCAAGCCTGCTAGCCACTGCGCCACCGCTCATCTCATCATCATCATGTGCCATGCCGAAAAGCGTGAGCAGCCATGTTTTGCCATCTCACTCGAGTCGTGGATCAGCTCTGTGTTCTTGTCTCGACCATACAATGTGACCAAGCCATCCAGGTATTTACTACTCTGCCCTCCCCTTGTTCTCTTCCCCTCGATCTTGCCAGTTGTCACCAAGTTCTCCAATTTATTTCTTCTCTCAATGCTCGTCTACTTCAAGCGATAAAACACAAGATGTAGGTTTGTAACAGATTACTTTTGAAAGCTAGAGGTGGTTTGCAACAGATTACCTTTGAAAGCTGGGTGAGGTTTGTAACAGATTACTTTTGAAAGCTAGAGGTGGTTTGTAACAGATTACCTTTGAAATCTGGGTGAGGTTTGTAACAGATTACTTTTGAAAGCTAGAGGTGGTTTGTAACAGATTACCTTTGAAAGCTGAAGGGGGTTTGTAACATTTTCCTTTGAAAGCTGGGTGAGGTTTGTAGCAGATTACCTTTGAAAGCTGAAGGGGGTTTGTAACATTTTCCTTTGAACGCTGGAGGCGGTTTGTAACAGATTACCTTTGAAAGCTGGGTGAGGTTTGTAACAGATTACCTTTGAAAGCTGAAGGGGGTTTGTAACAGATTATATTTTGCAGCTGGGTGAGGTTTGTAACAGATTACCTTTGAAGGTTGGAGGGGGTTTGTAACAGATTACCTTTGGCAGCTGGGTGAGGTTTGTAACAGATTACCTTTGAAAGCTGGGTGAGGTTTGTAACAGATTACCTTTGAAAGCTGGAGGGGGTTTGTAACAGATTATCTTTGAAAGCTGGGTGAGGTTTGTAACAGATTACCTTTGAAAGCTGGGTGAAATTTGTAACAGATTACCTTTGAAAGCTGGGTGAAATTTGTAACAGATTACCTTTGAATGTTGGAAGGGGTTTGTAACAGATTATCTTTGAAAGCTCGTGAGGTTTGTAACAGATTACCTTTGATAACTGGAGGGGGTTTGTAACAGATTACCTTCGAAAGCTTGAGGGGGTTTGTAACAGATTACCTTTGAAAGCTGGGTGAGGTTTATAACAGATTACCTTTGAAAGCTGGAGGGGTTTTGTAACAGATTATCTTTGAAAGCTGTGTGAAGTTTGTAACAGATTACCTTTTAAAGCTGGAGGGGGTTTGTAACAGATTACCTTTGAAAGCTGGAGGGGATTTGTAACAGATTACCTTTGACAGCTGGGTGAGGTTAGTAACAGATTATCTTTGAAAGCTGGAGGGGGTTTGTAACATATTACCTTTGAAAGCTAGGTGAGGTTTGTAACAGATTACCTTTGAAAGCTGGGTGAGGTTTGTAACAGATTATCTTTGAAAGCTGGGTGAGGTTTGTAACAGATTACCTTTGAAAGCTGGAGGGGGTTTGTAACAGATTACCTTTGACAGCTGCGTGAGGTTTATAACAGATTACCTTTGAAAGCTGGGTGAGGTTTGTAACAGATTACCTTTGAAAGCTATGTGAGGTTTGTAACAGATTACATTTGAAAGCTGGGTGAGGTTTGTAACAGATTACGTTTGAAAGCTGGGTGAGGTTTGTAACATATTACGTTTGAAAGCTGGATGAGGTTTGTAACAGATTACCTTTGAAAGCTAGGTGAGGTTTGTAACAGATTACCTTTGAAAGCTGGGTGAGGTTTGTAACAGATTACATTTAAAAGCTGGGTGAGGTTTGCAACAGATTAAGTTTGAAAGCTGGGTGAGGTTTGTAACAGATTACGTTTGAAAGCTGGATGAGGTTTCTAACAGATTACGTTTGAAAGCTGGGTGAGGTTTGTAACAGATTACCTATGAAATCTGGGTGAGGTTTGTAACAGATTATCTATTAAACCTTGGTGAGGTTTGTAACAGATTACATTTGAAAGCTGGATGAGGTTTGTAACAGATTACGTTTGAAAGCTGGGTGAGGTTTGTAACAGATTACCTATGAAACCTGGGTGATGTTTGTAACAGATTACCTATGAAACCTGGGTGAGGTTTGTAACAGATTACCTTTGATAACTGGATGGGGCTTGTAACAGATTATCTTTGAAAGCTGGGTGAGGTTTGTAACAGATTACCTTTGAAAGCTGGAGGAGGTTTTAACAGATTACCTTTGAAAGCTGGAGGAGGTTTTAACAGATTATCTTTGAAAGCTCGTGAGGTTTGTAACAGATTACCTTTGATAACTGGAGGGGGTTTGTAACAGATTACCTTCGAAAGCTTGAGGGGGTTTGTAACAGATTACCTTTGAAAGCTGGGTGAGGTTTATAACAGATTACCTTTGAAAGCTGGGTGAGGTTTATAACAGATTACCTATGAAATCTGGGTGAGGTTTGTAACAGATTATCTATGAAACCTGGGTGAGGTTTGTAACAGATTACCTATGAAAGCTGGGTGAAAGAGACCGAGTCATATGTTGTGCAATGAAGTCGATCATTTATCTTTAAAACCTGTATAGGTTAACATGGGTGTTGCCGAACCAACCTAAGTCTATTGTCTTTTCCCGTAACTTCTAAAAGCAAAAGACTTGATCACAATTTGACATACGAGCATTCATAACAATGCAAGAACACATTGTAGGGTAGTTTTGCAAAACACATTACGAAACACAAAGGACGTTGCGGTGACAAATCTTCATCAACAAACCAACACAAGAAAACACAACATATAAACACGGAGAAGACTACATTATCTACATTAAGGCATGACAACAGAATGAGAAGAATGGAGAAGGAAAATTGAACCAAAAAATGACATGCTACTTATCTCAGAATGTAGGTGTTTCACATAGTTTTCCCCCATTCTTCTAATTCTGTTTTATCTAGGTGTTTCACGTTCTGCGATTCTGAAATAAGTAGCACAAGAATGTATGTTTATTTTAATTCTGTTGTTATGCCTGAATGTAGCCACTGTAGTGCCATCTTCTTGTTTTCTTTCAATGTTGTGTTTTCTTGTGTTTTTTTCTCGACGAAGGCTTGTCGCCACAGTGTCCTTCGTTTTCCATAATTGTCTTTTGTAAATATTACTCTTCCTATATATAACTTTTCTCCGTAATTCCGTATATCCACGTGAGGAACGTAATCTGCACGAGAATCGGTAACGGTTCTCGCTGCGTTAGTAACTTACGGGGTGTGTGAACCGGTCGCTCAGAAACAATGGCAAACTACTGAGCGTAATCTTGCCAAGAAATCAACAATCAGCTGAAAGATGCTGATGTTGACAGCGATATCCTGTAAAGGATAGGCCCCTATGCGGTAGCGGGGGGTGGGGGGGGGGGGGGGAAACATAATGGTACACGGTACCAATTCATTGCCCATCCATCCTTCATGTGTCATGCCGATAAGCGTGGGGGGGGGGGGGTCATGTTTTGCCATCTCACTCGATCACCAGAGCCGTGGATCAGCTCCGTGTTCCTGTCTCGAGCATGCCACGTGGCCAAAACATCCAGGTAGTTACTTCCCCTTGGTCTCCTCCCTTCGATCGTGCCAGTTGTCACCAAGTTCTCCAATTCATTTCTTCTCATAACATGCCCAAAAAATTTTGACTGTCTACGTCTAATGTCTCTAATCAGTTTACGATCTTCATTTGTTTCTCGAAGGACTTGTTCATTGGTTTAATTCATTGCCAAGGGCAGAAAAAAACAACAACTGTTGTTAAGCTTAACTATTGCATTGGCACCTGGCTGTCTTGACTGACGATAGTTAAGTTTGTTACATTGTGCTATAACAAAAGACATAATAACTACAACCCATGGTGGGTGCGAATGTGACTGATCAGACAAATTCCCCCTCTGATGTGTCTCCACCTTGCCGTGGTAGAGGGGCTTGCGTGTTCCAATTACCCCAAGAGTTATACCGACGGTAGCACAGCTATATGTCGGACAGGTCTTGGGATAGGAAACAGACCAAGAGAGACACACTCTAAACTATTCTGCATGTAGACTGAGGACAGGCAGTCAAAGTCCGAATCAGGAACATGATGCCACAACATTCTTGGTCCAGACACATATGCTACGGCTTTCTGCTGAGGGATATGGCTGAACGCCTCTAAGTCATTAACCCTCGGAAGTGAGAGCCGGGCCGATTCTCACCCACTGCAAAGAGGAGGTGAGATGCTGAGCCTGCTACATGCTTGGTCCAGATACTTGTTCGAAGGCACTCAGCCGAGGGATATGATGGATCCCCTGGATGAGAAGGCCTGGCCGTTACTCACTCTCTACCGCATGAAGGTAAGGTGCTGAGCCGGCAGCACACGTAGCCTACCTCGAGAGCGTTACTGGAGGTGAAAAAGCGTTCCAATCGCACGCAATGGTTACGTGCTCAAGTCTCTATAAGAAACTCATTGAGTGAGCGTAATCAAAGGTGGATAAACGTCTCATTAACACGAAATGGAAGGCTTGGCTAGCGGATCCATTACGTAACAGTCCGAAGCGAAAGGTTGCTGAGTGGATGTCGTCTGCAAACTAAGGTGAAAAAACGGCTCATTAACACGAAATGGAACGCTTGGCTTGCGAATCCATTACATGGAAGTCCGCAGTGAAAGCTTGCTGAGTCGATGTCGTCTGCAGACTGACCGTTCCTGGTTTGTGCGGGGAGAGGCCAGCGGCGAACGAAATGCCCAATACATGGAAGTGAGGAATTAAAGCAGCCATGAGCAGGACGTGGTGATTCCCTGGGTGAGGCCTGTCTCAGAGCGCAATGTGCCGGCTCTGCAATTATGGAAGCTTTCTTGGATGGCAGGGAAAGCCCCTGACTTGCCCTTTCCTTCCCTTGAGGGTTGACCGTGATGTCTTTGACCGTACTAACTTGACAAGCTGAGATGGATGTAGACGACACCACAACAGTAAGAGTCTAATGTCCCTCGAAACCCCGGGAAGGCAAACCCGTAAAAACGCCCGCAGACGTCGGATGCGCCGGCCTAAAGGTTGCAAACAAATAAGCACAATGCAAAAACGTCGAGTGAAATGTCCCTAGTGCCCGGATGATTATTTAGTCTTCCGGTCGGAACAGCTCTGAATATCTTGTCTTCCGGACGGAACAGTTCTGACTATCTTGTCTTCCGGGCACAGCGTCCGTATACATCCGAACCGAAAGCTTGCTGAGTGGAACTCGTCTGCAGACTGACCGTTCCTTGTGTGTGCAGGAGCGGCCTGTGGCGAATGAAATGCCCAATACATGGAAGTGAGGAATTAAAGCAGCCATGTGCAGGATGTGGCGATTCTTTGGGTGGGCCCAGCATCAGAGCGCTATGTATCGGCTCTGCAATTATGAAAACCTCCTTGGATGGCGGTAAACGCATATGGACTGCCCCTGCCTTCACTTGAGGGCTGACCGTGAAGTCTTCGACTGTTCTAACTTGACCAGCTGAGGTGTGGACGGCATCTCAACAGTGGAAGTCCCCCAGGACTGCTAACCTGATTAAAAAACGCACGCTAAAGTCGGGTGTGTTGGCCTAAGGGTAATTTCCCAAAGGTCCCTAACTAGACACACCACAATTATGTCTGGGAAAAAAACACTCCGGATGAACGCAGAAGAAGAAGAAGAAGACCAATTCGCGCTGTACTTGTTCATCCACAGTGGATGCATGATTGATTACATTTCCACAGCGGGACGCAGAGGTGTTTCCAAGGCACCAGGGCCAGGTTCTATACTAGCCAAGACCTGCTGACACGTCCTAGCCGTGCGTCCTGGACAACAGGTCCCTTCGGGGTCCTGGCTAACGACAGCAGGATAGCCGATTCATCCGAAGTCGGAGAGTATCTGCCTGCACGGCGAGGAACCACCAGTCTGCACACCACTAAGACAGACATGGGACAACGGATACTCATGCAAACCTCAGTCCGGTATGACATCTTGCTGATGTTGGACAACAGAATGTCTTCATTTGACATACAGGACTTCACGCTCGAGTTCACAGCCAGCGAACGGAAGCAAGCAAGCAATTTCCACAGCTTTACCTCAGTTCCACTAATTTTATTCATTCTTTTACTATTTTAGCGGAGTCGTCATGGTTGAGTAGTCTTGTGTAGTCGTTGAGGTGCTATTTGGCTGTTCATGCCCGCTGTCTCCTTGGTTTCTCCAGACACATCACCCTTCTTCGGCTGCCCACGTCTCAACAGTAGGTTGGTTGCTGTCGAAGTCGGCGTCTGCTGGTGTTGATCTGGTGTGTCTGCTGTGTATCGTCACATGATCACCAGTCCCACTTTTCTGCTACTCTTCCATTTCCTTTTCCCCGGCTTCGTAGAGCATGTCGCTTAGCTGCATTCTTAGTTCGAGCTATCCTCTGCACTGTCTCTTTGCGATACTTGTTATCAATAGAGTTGACTAGATGATGTTGCTTTCTGAACGAGAATTCAACATTTAAGGCCAACTGAAAGGAGCCGCTGGCCGAGTAGCTAGAATGCCGGGTTCTCCTTCGGGAGACCCGGGTTCGAATCCTCGGTAAGGTATGGGGCTTTTTCTGTCCGGGGCAAAAAGAAAACTCTAACCTGCACAGTTCGCGGCGACTGCACTAGCCATGTGGCATTAATTCCTCATGCTCAAGATCCTTGTCCTACATCGCAAGGTACTATAGGCAGTAAATGACAGATGACAGTCCAACTGACCGGTGGAAGGAATGATCCCTCTTCCCCGCTGTCGGCACACATCCTCATCATCATGTGTCATGCCGATAAACGTGGGCGGTCATGTTTCGCCATCTCAAACGATTACCAGTCGTGGATCAGGTAAGTATTTCTAAGTCAATCTACGTTCAGTAGTTTATTATTGCTTTCTGACACTCATACCAAACGAGCAGGGGGTAGACAACGATACAAGTGGGAAGATAACATCAAGAGATGGACGAACATCAATCTGACAGAATGTACAGGCAGGGCAAGAGACAGACAGTTTTGGAAATCGAACCTTCGTTGTGGAAAAATCAATTGGGGAACCCGTTGAGGCCACTCAGACAGTTACATAAATAAACACACATAGTATTGTTTTACGCTCACAGAAGGGGAAGAAGGAAGTAGAGACCCGAGGACGCACTAGACCAGTGCTTCCCAAAGTGGTGGTCCACGGATCGGTGCCAGTCCGCGATCCCTTCTTTGCCGGTCCGCACGAGCCACGATTTGATAAATAATAAACAGGCTCACCCCTCGCATTAAATAGTTACTGTTAGCAGCTGATCATTAAATCATTTTTATTACAACATGCTGATTTGGGAGCGTTTTCCAAGATATATTTTACTTTTATTTTATATTGGTGTTCATTACTGTCGGTGTATGTACACCTTTACCAGAAGACCTAAATGTAGTTTTGACATTTGAAAAATTGTTTGATTTGTAAATCTCTACTATATAATTTTTACTCATGAAAATGGGACCACCATTAAATAAATCATCGTCATCCAATAATATTATGGAGCAGTACTTAGCACACCGGGACAACACCCACAATTACGTTAAATCTTATATAATATATATTAAAATGTATATTGAGGTCATATAAAATTCCAGATTACAAGGAGAAAAATTTTTTTAAACGGCACTGGTCCCTGGTGTGAAAGGAAAATTCTATGTCGGTCCGTGAAAGTGAAAAGTTTGGGAAGCACTGCACTAGCCAACTTAAAATTTGAACGCTATAGTTACCGACCGGGATTCGTAACAGGTTCGAATCCCGGTCGGTAACTATAGCTTTCAAATTTTATGTTGTCTAGTGCGCCCTCTAGTCTCTACTTCCCTCTTCTCCTTCTGTGAGCGCCAAACAATACTATGTGTGTTTATTTGTGTAACTTCTTTGTGTAGGCGACACACTTTGATTGATCGATATGAAAATCAACACAGGCGCAGTTGTGTTTCACTTGTACAAAAACCTGGCATGAACCCGGAAATGCCTACATCTTCAGTGTGACCTCTGACCCCCTAGTTCCATGTCTGCCAGGGGAGGCCAGATCGTAAATACTTGGCTTGGCACATCCCTGGCTTCTGATCCCACCGCATGGTGCTAGTTTTGTTGTGATTCATGTTACTGTGCATATTCGGAGATTTAAATGAAAGACAACTTAACGCTTGTGACTGGTAAAACATGGCTGTTAGCTTGTTCCGTGTCTCAAAGTCGTAGATCAGTACATGAATTGTTCTTCAATTTTGGCGCTCACCTCAACCTGTCACTCAATCAACACCTTATTCTCATTGTCATTTTGGAAAAAAACAGAAACACTGAACTAGTCGTAGTTAACTATTATAACTACTAACTACAACTTTACTACTAGTTTCAGTAACTAACTGATCAATTATTAACACAACTGTACTGTCAGTGTGGATATTGTCTTTTGTTTTCAGTGAAGCAAATGAATGTTGAGGCAGGCCTCAAAGTCAAAGAAGCTGACGCTGGGAATATAGATTATAATCTATATATAGAGAGCAACGTGGTTGTATATTCCCCCCCCCCCAATCCTATTTGCCGGTCTCCCTGGCGCAGAAGTTAAGGAAGTTCGTAATCCCGTATACTCTCGTACGAAACAGCTGCGCGAGATTCGGCAGCTGATCGTGTCGCGTTGGTTACTTACGGAGGTATGTGAGCCGGCCGTTCAGAAAGCAATGGCACACTACTGAACGTAAAACTTGCCAAGACGTCAACAGCAGCTGAAAAATGCTGGTGTTGACTGCTATGTCCTGTAAAGGGATATGGGAAAAAAATCCAATTTACAGGACATCGCTGTCAACACCAGCACTGCTGTTGTTGATGTCTTGGCAAGTTTACGTTCAGTTCATTAGTTTGCCATCGCTTTCTCATTCTGAACGACCGGCTTCCATACCATCATGTTAAAACCTAGCGCGACACAGTCTGCTGCCAAATCGGTCGCAGCTGTGTTTCGAACGTAGGTAAGCAGAATTTTGAATCGCGTCCGTAACGCCTTTGCCATGGAGACCGGCGGTTGCTTATACACTATTATAAAACACCTTATAGGAAGCCAAAGTCGAGCAAGAGGTAGTGGATATAATGTAAAATTATAAATCTGTAACTCAAGTAACTGGTCACTGGGAAGATAAATAACATTAATTTAATAACAAATAATAAACATCAAGTTAACCTCAGTCAAGAAGACGGAAGTCACCAGTAGCTCAGTGGCTACACTCTTGCCTGATGGTCATTTGTATGAATTCCAGCATATTTTATTTAAAAATTGATTTGCTCTTCTAGCCCAATAATGGCCACCAGTAGAAGTCCCCTGGAAGTAAAGGTGTCAGGTGATATTGACGATAGCAACCGAGTGACCGATTGGTCTATAAAAATGTGTGGCTAGCACAATATACCAAATAGCCAATAAGTCTCAGTGAAAGGACCAGTGACTATTTTAGCATTTTACAGTCCAGAGATAGACAGACAGGTTTGTCTTGTCATTGTGTGTGACCAGTTTTCAAAGAGTAAGTGTTGATCCATTGCAGCCATCCTTCATTGTGGAGACGGCACTTGATTATTAATTTTAATATGGTTACAAGTATTCAAACGGCCTAAAAAATGAATCATGGGGAATTTTTTTCTTCTTTTTGTTAAAACATTGCCGGTCTCAGTGGTTGGGTTTCAGTCAAAGACTCTTTGGCTCAAAACCAACCACTGACACCGGCAATATTTTGAAAGACCAACATAGTTCCATAGTAGATAGATAGATAAGTAGGTAGGTTTGCCGGTATGGTATTGACATAGTAGATAGATAGATAGATAAGTAGGTAGGTTTGCTGGTATGGTATTGACATTGTAGATAATAGATAGATAAGTAGGTAGGTTTGCCGGTATGGTATTGACATAGTAGATAATAGATAGATAAGTAGGTAGGTTTGCCGGTATGGTATTGACATAGTAGATAATAGATAGATAAGTAGGTAGGTTTGCCGGTATGGTATTGACATAGTAGATAATAGATAGATAAGTAGGTAGGTTTGCCGGTATGGTATTGACATAGTAGATAGATAAGTAGGTAGGTTTGCCGGTATGGTATTGACATTGTAGATAATAGATAGATAAGTAGGTAGGTTTGCCGGTATGGTATTGACATAGTAGATAGATAGATAGATAAGTAGGTAGGTTTGCCGGTATGGTATTGACATAGTAGATCAATAGATAAGTAGGTAGGTTAGCCGGTATGGTATTGACCTTTGTCAGCTTTAAAAGAAACTGGGGGAGGGGGTTGGCTATTGAATGCTGACACCCGCAGAAGTCGGATGTGTCGGCCTAACGGCGCAAAAACGCAGCTCTGCTATAAACAGGCACAACGCAGTCACATCCGGAAAAAAAATCCGGATGAACGAAGAAGAAGAAGAAGAAGAATGCTGACACAGTTAAATTAAGTGGTGTGTCATTCAAGTCTGCTTCAATTATAAGAGGAGATATTAATTTTTTATGTTAATTAAATGTTAATTCAATTTCAGTTATTGAGAGAAATACAGACTTGCATGATTTTTAAATTATATTTTGCTGCACCAATTTGTGTTAAATGCATTGCTGGCATCCCAGGTAAACACATGCGCAGCAGAGCGCCACCTACCTAAGCACCGATGTTGAAAAATTACCATATTTACTTATCAACTACTTAATGCTACAAAAAAATATGAGTTGAGTCCAGAACTGATATTACAGCTCTCAGGACATTCCCACACGTGCTTCATCCTCATCTTCTCAACAGCCAGTGAAGAGTAGCAAAACTAATTGTACCAGTAGCAGTCAGATCGTCTGGTCACTCCCTGCAGCACCATTCTATACAGGCCATGATGATCTGTTCTTCTGCACTAACCATACAATCCCAAAGGGCCCAGAGTATATTTCCTTTATCAAGCACCAATACTCAACCGAGTGGTACAGATCCAGCCAATCTGTCTGCTCATTTCATTTCCCACCACACCAGCATGTCCTGTTGAAAACACCCAACAGATGCTCTCTATTCTTGATTGTTGAATTGAAGCCTGCATATCAGATGCAGAAATCACCTTTACTGTGTTACTAATACATATCAGATGCAGAAATCACCTTTACTGTGTTACTAATATACTTCCATAAAAGTGGGTTCAGCATTTCATTTTCTGTTATACTAATATAATTCTGTACAGAACTTCAAAGATTGAGGTCCTTGTGTCACTACAACAATCATGCTACCCATGTCTTACTGGGGCTGTAAGGGAAGCAGAGAACACAAGGTACTGTAAAGTACCATGGCTTACTGGGGCTGTAAGGTAAGCAGAGAACACAAGGTACTGTAAAGTACCATGGCTTACTGGGGCTGTAAGGGAAGCAGAGAACACAAGGTACTGTAAAGTACCATGTCTTACTGGGGCTGTAAGGGATGCAGAGAACACAAGGTACTGTAAAGTACCATGTCTTACTGGGGCTGTAAGGGAAGCAGAGAACATAAGGTACTGTAAAGTACCATGCATGTTATAAGAGACAATTAAGGAGGCTTGGCATGGGATGGCTTCCCCATCCCGTAAAACATTTTAGCTACAAAATCCTACAACCCTCCTGGGACAAGTCTTGCCTGAGGTTGTGGCTCTGGATCTACCTGGAGAGGAAGGACAGAAGAATAATGTCCATGCATTTTTTGCCCTGTGCATGGCTGATTATGGAGATGACAATTGAAAGCTGTTTTAGATATCAGCAGGAAGATACAGATATATGATGTTCTTCTTTCACACTCTCTCTCTTAACTGTACCACTCGAGCCAAAATGAAATAAGAACACAAGAAGATATATCAAATACAGGAGTGAGACTGGGAGGTGTGCTCTCTCCCCTGCTATTTAATATCTACATAGACAGGATATCCAAAGAAGCAAGTCTTGACAGAACAGATTAGAAAATGTTGACCTCTTACTTTATATGAAACATCAAATTCACCCACAATAAATGAGCTTTTATTTGCAGATTCTCAGTGCCTGTTTAATAGCGACAAGGGCAGACTGCAAAATCATGTTAATAATCTGAGTTCAATAAGCAGCAGATATAATATGAATATAAATACAACAAAAACTTAAGCAAGTTAGCAGATCTCCTCGTCCACTAAGTAAAATGATAAACAGCACATCCCTGAAACAAGTTAAAGAATTCAAATATCTTGGAAGTATGATCACAGTCAATGGCAGAAAAGATAGAGAAATCAAAATCAGATGTCAAAAAGCAAGTGTACTTATATATCAACTATCGCACATACCTCACTATCTCACCAACCCTTTGCTACCAATGCTAAACTTGGACAATATCCGAATCTTTTCTATTTTCACAATCTAGTTATGAAACATTTGCTCAGTAATGAAAAAGTTGAAAGTTTGTATTTTTTATGTTTAGAATCTAGTTATCAAACATTGTGTAGTATAGAAGTTCAAAGCTTGCATTTTTCTGTTTTCAGAATCTAGTTATCAAACATGATCTCAGCTGGGAATGATACAAGACTGTGAAGATACATACTCTCAGTTCAGCTCCTTCCTGGGACAGGACACCAGCAGATGGAGGAAGAAACATTTAAATTTGGGCAACAACAAAGTTGTGATTTGGTGGTGCCAAGTAAGCAGAGTGTAACACCAGATGTAGCAGTTTTATCGGCCTGTTCAGCTGACATTGCATTTGCCATTGATGGTACTGACAGCCATGCTGGCAGAAATGCTCTGTTTACTTCAACCAGCCAATCAGAATCAATTGTGGAGTGCTCAGATAATGCTGATGTGGCAAGATGCAAGAATTACATTTATAACAATCTCCCAGATTCTGAACAGTGCCTAAGTAATGGCAGAGTTGTAACGGTTGTGACAGAATGTTCTGGAAATGTTGGAGACAGAACCATGTTTGTTCCTGAGAATGTGGAGACAGCAGTAGAAAATCCAGCGGCCTATGAACACATTGGTTTCACTAGAGGAGAATATACAAACATAAATCTTGACACTGCTAGTACTCTTTCTGAAATCCAGACATCTTCTAAAGACAAAAATTCAGAAATTGTTGCAACTACAGAACACGTGAATTCAGCAGTTGAGGAACCAGTAAAACACAGCAATTTAGTAGCTCCAACACACATGAATTCAGAAGTTCAGGAACCAGTAACACACAGTAATTTAGAAGCTGCAACATCTGTAAAACATAAAACTTCAGAAGTTTTGGCAACTGTAGAGCATGTTAATTCAGGAGAACAGATGATATTGCACAACGAGTCTTTACTTCAAACAGCTGTTTATAAAACTACTGTTAACAATCAGCCTTCTTCACAAGATGTTCCTCCAGTAACCAACACTGCACCACACCTGAGCAGTTTACTGACTCAGATACAAAAACAAGAAGTTGATCTTAAACAGGATGCTGGCTGCTGCATAAATCCAGCTGAGCACTTCAACAATGCAGCTCATGCTTACATCTTCGCAGTGGAGAATGTTGCAGACGGAAATCAAGACATTAATTCTAATTTACAAGAAGGCAATTATGAAATTTCAAGAACTTCTGAATTTACAAAAGAAGTAGAGAGCAACGTAATTGTTTGTGTAGGCAGAGATGAGATCAGTGTAGACAAATTGGTAGCTGAGCAAGACAGTGAGCCGGCAAGTTATCCGATCTTAAATAACAACCGTTTTCACACCAGAAATACCTTGAGTGGTGACAGTTCTAACATGGATATCTCAGAGCCAAAGATAATTTCTCACGATCAGGGTTACATGCAGGTCAAGAACACAAAACCTCTTGGATACTTAGAAAACGGCAATTCTGGAAGTCAGCCAGTTTCACAGAGAAAGGATGTAGATATCGATGCTGGTGCAAATGTCAGCATCTCTGAGAATGACAGCTCTCTTAAAGATAATGATAAATTGTATGAAAAATATAATGTACATGCGGATGTAGAGACAAGGAAATTAGGTTCCTCTGTGTCGCTTAACTGTGGGGCATCTACTAGTGAATATAAGCATGTAGACACTAAGATGGTATGTTTATTAGGTTTGAAAATACAAAATACAGATCATATACCAGTATGTGATAATTCAGAAGATTCATCCCTATCATACACTGAAGAATTCAAGAGTACTTCTGAAGATTCAATGTCATGTGATTCAAGGCAGCGGAAGTCATTGGTAGATTCTGGTTCCGATGGGTGGGGTAATGTAGATGCTCATTTACAAATCCAGCCTTGTGCACAAGTTAAGCAATGTGATGCATCCATTAGTCAAGAAAAATGTTCTGTCTTTGGAAAGGATGAAAAGCAGAGTGTCTCTGTGGGTGAAATAAATGTGGCATTGGACAACATTGTGAGTGGGGAAGGTATTCTGGAGGATGTCTCTGGGGACAATGATAATCTGAAGCTGTGTGATTCTGTTAAGGAGAACAATGACAACTGTGCTGGGGATGGGAAAGTTTATGTGAAAGGCATCTCTCCTGGGGATGAGACATTTTATGAGAAAAGCACTCCTGGGAGTGTGGAGACAATTGACACCAAATTGAGTCCTTTTGGGAGTGGTGACGAACAGTTTATTAGCACTGAGAACATGGATGCCAGTTTGGGTACCTCTGAGAGTGAAAATGATGACACAAAGAGTGAGAGGGGTACCTCAATGGGCAAGGTTGTGGGTGATGACAAAACAGAGATGAATTGGGACAGGTTGATAGATGATGACAATACTGACATGAACTTGGACAAGTTGATAGATGATGACAAAACTGACATGAATTTGGACAAGTTGATAGATGATGATGAAACTGATAAGAACTTGGACAAGTTGATAGATGATGAGAAAATTTACATGAATTTGGTTAAATCTACAGATAATGACAAAACTGGCATGAATTTGGACAAGTTGATAGATGATGACAAAACTGACAAGAACTTGGACCAGTTGATAGATGATGACAAAACTGACAAGAACTTGGACAAGTTGATAGATGATGACAAAACTGACAAGAACTTGGACAAGTCTGTAAATGATGAGCAAGTTAACGCCAAATTGGAACAAACCCATGGCTTTCATAAAGTTGACACCAAAGTGAGCACTTCAATGAGTGATTGGGAAACTAACATAGAGGATGCCTCAATGGGAAGCAGGGAAATAGATGAGAAGAGTACTTCTGTGAATGATAAGAGAATTGACACCACTGTACTTGATGAGAGAAATGACACCGCTGTGGGTAATGAGAGAACTGACACCGCTGTGGGTGATGAGAGAACTGACACCACTCTGGGTGATGAGAGAACTGATATCGCTGTGGGTGATGAGAGAACCGACACACCTCTGAGTGATGAGAGAACTGACACCACTGTGGGTGATGAGAGAAATGACACCACTCTGGGTGATGAGAGAACTGACACCGCTGTGGGTGATGAGAGAACTGATATCGCTGTGGGTGATGAGAGAACCGACACACCTCTGAGTGATGAGAGAACTGACACCACTGTGGGTGATGAGAGAACCGAAACACCTCTGAGTGATGAGAGAACTGACACCACTCTGGGTGATGAGAGAACTGACATCGCTGTGGGTGAGAGAAACGACACCACTCTGGGTGATGAGAGAACTAACACCACTCTGGGTGATGAGAAAAATGACACCACTGTGGTTGATGAGAGAACTGACATCGCTGTTGGTGATGAGAGAAATGACACCACTCTGGGTGATGAGAGAAATGGCACTGTTGCGGGTGATGAGAAAACTGACACCAATGCGAGTATCTATATCAGTGATGGGGATGACACAAATTTCAGCATCTATGTGAGTGATGGAGGTGACAGCGTTGTAGACTTTATCACTGTCAGTGATGCTGAGGAAGACGCACATGACACGCCAGAGGTGGCCGCCAGAAAATTACCAAAACTAAAGGTGATCCTCAAGAGATGTGACGCAGGTCAGGCATCACTTGATGATCACGGTTCTGAAACAGACTCCTCTGACTCGCTCACCGTCACCTTTTCACCCGAAAGTAGGAAAAGATCGTCAGATGGATCCCTGATAGCCAACAGTGGCAAAACACAATCAATGGAAAAGGAAAAAGTGCTTGATAACATTGTTGTAAAGGCAATCTTCAAAGAACGGAAATTGTATAATTCCAAACATTTCCCGATTGCCAGACCTGTTACCAGTTCTAACACAGCTAGAAAAAGAACTACAGTAGGTAGAGAAAAAACTACTGCAGCTAGAGAGAAAACTAGAGAGAAAACTGCCGTAGCTAGAAAGAAAACTACAGTTTACACAAAACAATTTAAACATTCAGGTGTGTATTTCAACCAGAACCAAAAGATTAAACGTAACAGGTACTTCAATCTCCGGTCACTAGACGTTACACGCAACTTGAGGCCAAAAACAAGATTGTCAAGTAAAAACGAAAAGCTGGATGTACCTTCAGGTGATACATTAGCACAGGAAAAGAAGAAGACCAGCACAAAGGTCAAACACAAGCCCCCTCCTGAATCGCCTCCACTAAACCCTACACTTCCATTCCTTGAAGTTGATCTGGATATTGAGCTGGATGAAAGTCAGTTCTTTAGACCAATTGAGCCGGCGCTGGAAAACACCCAACCGGCCCCATCACAAAAAAAGAAACGGGGCCGAAAGCAAAGGCGTTACAAGAAGGATTCCACTGTATCTAATTCAAGTGAGCCTTCAGGGTCTAATTCAGGTGAGCCTTCAGGGTCTAATTCATGTGAGCCTTCAGGTTCACAGTTTACTGGATGCGATCCAGGGCACAGCTGTTGCCAGAAAACTTTGTCAGCCAAAAGTGACGTGGCTACTCAGTGGGAAGACCCTTCTCGATGGTATGCAGCTTTAGCCCGAGCCAACAAAGCTATGCCTTCGCACATTAAAACTGAGCCAGGTGACAGTAATGGCAACTTATACGACCCCCAGGTGACAAATCTACAGGGAGATCAAAACTACGAGCAGCTCAATCATCAGTATTTGCCAGAATATTCATATCAGAACACTTCACAAGACACTACAATGGCTGCCAGTGCAAATTTAGCAAGTAACTTTACAGAGTACTCATACAACCCCCAGGTGACAAATCTACCGGAAAATCAAAACTACGAGCAGCTCAATCAACAATATTTGCCTGCATACTCATATCAGAATACTTCACAAGACATAAAAATGGAAGCCTATACACCTTTAGCATCTGCCTTTTCAGAACCTGGTGTAGTATTGGGTTTGTCAGGTACCCCGTTGCCTGCAGATGCCGAAGCCATTCCAGTAGGTCAACCACGTGTAAGTTCACATCTCTTTGAGGCGTCAAGTTCAATACCCGTCCCCGTGTTTTTGACCGCTGTGCACCAAACATCGCAAGAATTCAGCAATAGCCTAAACTCTCAGTACAACCTACAGTCAGATATCCATTCACACAGCCCTGTCACCCATACCAATAATAATTTTAATTCTTGGGAGACGAGCAGTCACATTCTGGAAAATTCTGCTAGTTCCACAAAAGACTCGCATACAAAGCATAAGAATAGCAGTCACAATCTGGAAAATTCTTCCAGTTCCACAGAAGACTTACATACAAAGCATAAGAGGAGCAGTGACATTCCGGAAAATTCAGCTAGTTCCACAAAAGACTCGGATAGAAAGCAGAAGAGCAGTGATATTCCGGAGAATTCTCCTAGTTTCACAAAAGACGCACCAAGAAAGCGGAAGAGCAGTGATATTCCGGAAAATTCTCCTAGTTCCACAAAAGACGTACCAAGAAAGCGCAAGAAGAGTAGCAACATTTCAGACAATTCCTCTAGTTCCAAAAAGGACTCACATAAAGCAGCTTCACAGCCTGACCAAGTTAAAAAGCATACAAAGTCTAAAAAGATTGGCAATACAAAAGGCAAACTTAAAAAGAAGAGCCGAAAAGAAGATGATTCTGTGGTAATTGTAATTGATGATGCAGCTTCAGATAGTTCTTCAGATGGGGATGTTGTGTGCATTGAGTGACATGTTGCATCTTCTTGAGACAGTTCTGGTTTTGATTCAGATGGGGATGTTGTGTGTATTGATTGAGACACTTCTGGTTGTCTTGGTCCAGGATGCCTTTCATTGCACACTGGTATCATCACAAGTTATCAGTCTCCTCCCATAGATCACACAGGGAGAATCTCAGCACAGTGTATGAACTCCGTGGCTCTGGCAAAGATCCAAATGTGTGTATACCAGAATCACAGATGCTATATTCATTTATGGGTAGGCTTTCTGGTTTTGAAAATTACCTGGGTTGCTGATGGGCTTTTAATATGTGCAGCATGCACATACATTTCTTTTATAACATTGTTCAACTTTCCCAACTCATTTAATGTTCTAACATTCCATGTTTCTATTTGAAATTTATTTGTTATGGTTTTGCCATCAGTAGCTGGATGACAGTCTGGTGTCACCTGTGGCTCATGACTATCCCAACCGGACGAGGATATCCTAAGACAGCCATTAATGTCCGTTCACTGTCTCTGATATGTGATACGTCATGAAATCTTGGGATGGTAATGTTGTGGCTTCCCCCTGTCTTCCACATCCACATGGAGTTTTATTTGTATCTCTGCCTTTGACAGCCATTTCTGACTGTCAGGACAAGTGGGTGTCCTGCTTTACTCAGCTGCAGAGTTGTCCACTTATCCCAGTGGATACTTTGGAATGCCTTGGGCTGCCAGAATAACTGACAAAGATTACCTGAAAGAGGCTAATGAAACTAGAACATTATATACAACAGTAAGAAACAAACAGCTTTTTTTGGTCATGTGATGAGAAGAGAGGCATTAGAGAACATCGTGATGACTGACTGGAAAGATCAAAGGGAAGAGAGGCAGAGGCTGACCAAAAAACATTATGCTGGATGGATTATGGCAGTGGCAAGGAGGAATATCATCAGTAGAGGTGATCCAGAACACCAAAGACAGATTTGTAGGGAGACATGAGCACCTACACCAGCTGGCAGGCCACTTGATGATGAGCATGCACATAGATCCTCCCAAGTTTTTTCACTGGTAAGACGACATCCAATCCACTACCCCAGAATCAGGAGTGGGAGTATACTATACTGTGTAATTAATTGGTCTGTAGCTGGAGGCAATGCATCTCTTTCCCTGGTTTTAGGAAAGGTATCATGATTGCTTCTCTCCAAGTCTGTGGAACTCTGCCTAAGGTCTGGCAATTATTGAAGATCTGCTGCATCTTTGATTTCCATCCATCCATCATGTGCCATGCCGGTAAGCGTGGGTTGTCATGTTCTGCCATCTCACTCGATCACCAGAGTCGTGGATCAGCTCTATGTTTCTGTCTCGACCATGCCACAAGGCCAAGCCATCCAGGTACTTGCTTCTAGGTCTTCCCCTTGGTCTGTTCCCCTCGATCTTACCAGTTGTCACCAAGTTCTCCAATCATTTCTTCTCATAACATGCCCAAAAAATTGTGACTGTCTACGTCTAATGTCTCTAATCAGTTTACGATCTTCATTTGTTTCTTGAAGGACTTGTTCATTGGTCTTTCTGGCTGTCCATGGTATTCTTTGCATTTTCCTCAGAAACCACATTTCTACAGCCATCAGATGTTTTTCAGCCTGACTGCTCATTGTCCAAGCTTCACATCCATATAAAAGTACAGGTTCTATGTAGCATCTCAAAACTCTTTTTCTCGTTTCAATTGACATCTTTTTATTGGTCAGTATGTTTTTCATCTTGCTAAAGGCTATTTTTGCCATGGCAATTCTCATTCTAATCTCTTCAAGGCATCTCCCATCAGATGTTATTACTGTTCCGAGATAATTGTATCTATTCATTTCTTGAAGAATATTCCCATTTACTTGTATATTACATTGTGGTATTTCGTTCTTCCTAGTGATGACTATAAACTGTGTTTTTTTACAATTTAATTCTAACCCTAGTTGTTCACTGTGTGTAACAACCGCTTCTACTAAATTTTGCAGGTCCTGCTCATTGTCTGCAATCAAGATTGTATCATCTGCATATCTAATGTTATTGATGCATCGACCCCCAATGTTGATTCCTTCCATATCTTCCAATATTTATGAAAATACTTTCACTGTACAGGGAAACATTACACATCCCTGTCTCACACCCCTTTTAATAGGCTGATATTGGCTTACTTCATTATCAACTCTTATGGCAGCTTGTTGTTTCCAATATATGTTTTTTACAAGTCTAAGGTTTTTCCCATCAATTTGTAGATCTTTAAGCATCCTTATCATGTTGACATGTCTCACTTTATCGAAAGCCTTTGTGTAGTCAATAAAGCATCTTACTGTACCCTTGCCTTCTACAAACCCACATTGTTCTCCTATTTCAGGTTGTATTTTCCTCCTAACTCTTTGCATGATAATTCTTAGCAAAATCTTTGTGATGTGACTCATTATACTAATTGTTCTATGTTGATCACATTCCAAGGCTCCTGATTTCTTTGAGATTGCAATAAATACAGAATTACATAACTCCTGAGGTATATTTCCGGTATCATATATTGTATTAAGCAGACTGGTAACTTTATCTATTCCATATTCTTCTAAAGCATTAATCATTTCTGTTGTGATGCTGTCTGAACCGGGGGTCTTGCCAGATTTCATATGGTTAAGAGCATTCTGAACCTCCATCTTCAAAATTGCTGGTCCTTCATTATTATTTTGAACATTATACTATTCGTTTCTGTTATTGTCATAAAGGTTTTTCACGTAATCTAACCATACATGTAAGATCTGATCTTTTTCTATTGTGACTCTTCCATCTTTTATCTTTAGGCAGACTGCTGATGTACGTTTTCTTTAATTAGTAAGCTCCTGAATTCTTTTGTGCATTAGTTTCGCATTTTTACTGTTGTGTTGTTTTTCAATTTCTCTGCAATTTTTCTCAAGCCATGTTTCTTTTGCCTCCTTACATAATGTTCTCACTTTTCTGTGATTTTGTTCATATTTGGCAGGATTATTTTTGTTCTGTCTTCTTGTTTCCATTAGTTGTAAAATGTCTTCAGTCATCCATGTCTTACGGCCCACTTTCTTTACTTTTGGAATAGTTTTTTCTGCTGCACAACTGATTGAATTCTTCAGCATTTCCCATTGATCATCTACATATCTAGTATATTGTCTCTAGATCAGACAATAAATCAAATTTGTTCTTTACTTCTATGTTAAAATTATCTTGTATTTCTTTGTCAGTTTTCAATTTGCACAAGTCATATTTAGGGTTTCCTGCTGTATACTTGACTTTCTTTAACTTCACCCATAATGTGCTTGTAATTAATCTGTGATCACTGTAACAGTCTGCATTTGGAACTGTTTTTACGACTGTTAACGCATTTTGAAACTTTTGCTAATCAGGATGTAATCTATCTGGTTTTCAATCCTGCTGTCTGGACTCCTCCATGTCCATAATCTTCTAGGATGATGTTTAAACCAGGTGTTTCCTACAGCCATTTCTTGTTCTTTTGCCCATTCTACAAGTCTGTATCCTCTTTCATTTCTCTCTCACAAACCATGGTTGCCTACACTGCATCCATCACTTTGCTTTCCTATTTTTTGCGTTGAAATCACCCATTATGATATTTATTTCTAATTTTTTACAGTTCTTCAAAGCAGATTCCATGTCATTATAAAATTCCTCTATACTTTCTTCACTGCATTCACTTGTTGGGGCATATACTTGAATGACATTTATTTTTAAAAGGTCTTCCGTTTAATTTTACTAATAGAACCTTTTATTTGGCTGTTCCTAATTCCTTGATAAATTTTATTGGATGTTCCATCAATGTTTGGTGACTTTGTCATGGTCAGTTTTCATATTGCTAGCTCGAGTTCACGAGTGTAATCGGTGCCACCAGTTTTATTGGATGTTCCATCAATTTTTGGTGACTTTCTCATGGTCAGTTTTCATATTGCTAGCTCCAGTTCACAGAGTGCAATCGGTGCTACCAGTGCTTGTGTGTTGTTTCTCTTGAATATCTTACTGTTTCTATGTACTGATTTAGATCTAGAGGCTAGATTTCTGGCAGCAACAGTGCACAACACATTTAGGTGAGATAGGCTGGAACATGAGGGGCTAAGGCATGTCTTACAATCATTTCACCGCCACATTCGAAGCCCAGCCTCCACTGCAGGATCTGATTTGTTCTACAATCATGTATGCTCATAGTCTCGAACCAGCCTTGTAAAACTGCTGTTGTACAGGGAAGGACAGGTAGAGTGATGCTGGTCACTTGACCTAATTGAGCTGTGACACAGGTAAATGTGAAGACAGAAGCTGAAGACATTACATGTGGGTGAGCTGCAGGTGATGGACTTAAAAGAGGCCTGTGAGAGCACACCCTGAAGATGCAGGACAGAATGCTGGGAATACATAACAGCCAACCTTCATGGCACTTAATGGTGAAGGAGACTTTGTACATCTGCGGTACTGTCAATGATGAAGTTATGTTTTGTACACTGTTAGTTTGTGGATTTGGTAAAAATATAGCCACTGTTGTTCCATTAGGAGCATGGTGACTATATTCAGGTCGTTTCATCAACACCAGAACTTGTGTGTTCAAGACATGCTACATGATGACCTGGAGCGGCTCAAGAGTGTGCATGTTTGTTCCAATGTTTCATGTGATGTTAGTTTTTTTGTTTTTGTTCGCATATCCTTTACAGGACATTGCTGTCAATATCAGCATCTTTCAGCTGATTGTTGATTTCTTGGCATGATTATGCTCAGTAGTATGCTATTGCTTTCTGAGCTGCTGGCTCACATCTCTTCTTACCCCCCCCCCCCCCCCCCCCCCCCAACTCAGAGTTTATGGTGCCTTGTCAAATAGAAACTAATATTTGTGAAGCCTAACACTTCACTTCCCTATAGTGTAGATATCTAGCATATTTTTAAGGGAAAATAAAATACAGATATCACTGATCTGTTCAATAGTTTCACTACTTTGTACTTGATGTGATTAACAATCGGTGATGCTGGAAATTCAACAGTTCATTTCATGTGATTTGTTATGTTAGTGGTATTTGTATGGATGGTGCACATGATCAGCCTTATGTTATTGATTTAACCCTGTTTAAGTTGCTCACTGTTGTAGGATTTGAAGAGGGAATTGATGACTGTTAGTTCCATCAGCCCTGTAGGGGGCAAGCAATATGCCTTGTGTACTCACTGCCTACCATATCATTATGTGGAGTTGCAGTCCCACATTGTGTAATGGTCTAGGCAGTATCATTACAAAACAGCCCAAGACATACATACTGTAACACGCCAGCTCTTTGTCACTGTACTTCTTTCATATAAAAACACCTGGTGACCCATTGCAGAGCAACTCTAAAGATTTTTAGTCATTGTATTAGGTTGCATTTTTAAAAGTATGCACATGCAGAATTTTGTCACCACAAGAAAGCTGTGCACTGGATTCTTGATTGTACAGTAACTAAACCTTGTGTTGATTTTTGTACAGTAACTAAACCTTGTGTTGATTTTTACAATGGTATGAGCATCTGCCATACAGCACTGGGAAAACTGCTAAATGTAAAAAAAAGTGTGGGTGCCTAAACGTTATAAACAGCCAGTTAACACTGGGGTTGATTGCGATGTTAAAGGACAAGCAACAAAATTTAGCAAGGAACTGTTTAGTTTAGTCGATGGATCAACATCATGGCACACGGGTGTAACCCATAAGTGCTCCATTCTCCTCCTAACTCAAACCCGAGTCTGGAGAAACTCAGCTCAGTGCACGAAATCCGTAGCTCCAGCGAGGATCCTGAAATACTAGATTTTTAACTCAAAATTTTGCCCAGGCAGTGCTGTTAGGCTACTCTTTTTTGATTTCCAACTGCCAAGGGATTTTTTACGTGCGCAACAATACACACAGGCATCCGACTTCACTACCCAGAGACCAGGGGAAATTTTATTTACTATAAGCCCATGTGAAAATAATCCCGGCCCTCACCGGGGCATGAACCCGAGACCTCCAGCACTCGAGGCGGACACCATACCCCGAGACCACGCAGCCCTCCCAAGAAACTGTTTTATGCTGCTAATGAGATTGCAGGAGTTTATTAGAGGATGAGCACAATTCATGAAACCACGGGGGGCAGAGTGGCTACTTCTTTTAGCATTTGTTCTCTTAGAACTCTAGGCTAGTCCTAACATGTGGGGTGGGGGGGGGGGGCAGAGTGGCTACTTCTTGTAGCATTTGTTCTCTTAGAACTCTAGGCTAGTCCTAACATGGGGGGGGGGGGGGGCAGAGTGGCTACTTCTTGTAGCATTTGTTCTCTTAGAACTCTAGGCTAGTCCTAACATGTGGGGGGGGGGGGGCAGAGTGGCTACTTCTTGTAGCAGCATTTGTTCTCTTAGAACTCTAGGCTAGTCCTAACATGGGGGGGGGGGGCAGAGTGGCTACTTCTTGTAGCATTTGTTCTCTTAGAACTCTAGGCTAGTCCTAACATGTGGGGGGGGGGGGCAGAGTGGCTACTTCTTGTAGCATTTGTTCTCTTTGAACTCTAGGCTAGTCTCTACTTCTTGTAGCATTTGTTCTCTTAGAACTCTAGGCTAGTCTCTACTTCTTGTAGCATTTGTTCTCTTAGAACTCTAGGCTAGTCTCTACTTCTTGTAGCATTTGTTCTCTTAGAACTCTAGGCTAGTCTCTACTTCTTGTAGCATTTGTTCTCTTAGAACTCTAGGCTAGTCTCTACTTCTTGTAGCATTTGTTCTCTTAGAACTCTAGGCTAGTCTCTACTTCTTGTAGCATTTGTTCTCTTAGAACTCTAGGCTAGTCTCTACTTCTTGTAGCATTTGTTCTCTTAGAACTCTAGGCTAGTCTCTACTTCTTGTAGCATTTGTTCTCTTAGAACTCTAGGCTAGTCTCTACTTCTTGTAGCATTTGTTCTCTTAGAACTCTAGGCTAGTCTCTACTTCTTGTAGCATTTGTTCTCTTAGAACTCTAGGCTAGTCTCTACTTCTTGTAGCATTGTTTTCTTAGAACTCTAGGCTAGTCTCTACTTCTTGTAGCATTTGTTCTCTTAGAACTCTAGGCTAGTCTCTACTTCTTGTAGCATTTGTTCTCTTAGAACTCTAGGCTAGTCTCTACTTCTTGTAGCATTTGTTCTCTGAGAACTCTAGGCTAGTCTCTACTTCTTGTAGCATTTGTTCTCTGAGAACTCTAGGCTAGTCTCTACTTCTTGTAGCATTTGTTCTCTGAGAACTCTAGGCTAGTCTCTACTTCTTGTAGCATTTGTTCTCTTAGAACTCTAGGCTAGTCTCTACTTCTTGTAGCATTTGTTCTCTGAGAACTCTAGGCTAGTCTCTACTTCTTGTAGCATTTGTTCTCTTAGAACTCTAGGCTAGTCCTAACATGTGGGGGGGGGGGGGGGGGGGGCAGAGTGGCTACTTCTTGTAGCATTTGTTCTCTTAGAACTCTAGGCTAGTCCTAACATGTGGGGGGGGGGGGGGGCAGAGTGGCTACTTCTTGTAGCAGCATTTGTTCTCTTAGAACTCTAGGCTAGTCCTAACATGGGGGGGGGGCAGAGTGGCTACTTCTTGTAGCATTTGTTCTCTTAGAACTCTAGGCTAGTTCATAACATGTCGGGTGGGGGGGGGGGCAGAGTGGCTACTTCTTGTAGCATTTGTTCTCTTTGAACTCCTAGGCTAGTCTCTACTTCTCTGTAGCATTTGTTCTCTTAGAACTCTAGGCTAGTCTCTACTTCTGTAGCATTTGTTCTCTTAGAACTCTCGGCTAGTCTCTACTTCTTGTAGCATTTCGTTCTCTTAGAACTCTAGGCTATGTCTCTACTTCTTGTAGCATTTGTTCTCTTAGAACTCTAGGCTAGTCTCTACTTCTTGTAGCATTTGTTCTCTTTGAACTCTAGGCTAGTCTCTACTTCTTGTCGCATTTGTTCTCTTAGAACTCTAGGCTAGTCTCTACTTCTTGTAGCATTTGTTCTCTTAGAACTCTAGGCTAGTCTCTACTTCTTGTAGCATTTGTTCTCTGAGAACTCTAGGCTAGTCTCTACTTCTTGTAGCATTTGTTCTCTGAGAACTCTAGGCTAGTCTCTACTTCTTGTAGCATTTGTTCTCTGAGAACTCTAGGCTAGTCTCTACTTCTTGTAGCATTTGTTCTCTTAGAACTCTAGGCTAGTCTCTACTTCTTGTAGCATTTGTTCTCTTAGAACTCTAGGCTAGTCTCTACTTCTTGTAGCATTTGTTCTCTGAGAACTCTAGGCTAGTCTCTACTTCTTGTAGCATTTGTTCTCTTAGAACTCTAGGCTAGTCTCTACTTCTTGTAGCATTTGTTCTCTGAGAACTCTAGGCTAGTCTCTACTTCTTGTAGCATTTGTTCTCTGAGAACTCTAGGCTAGTCTCTACTTCTTGTAGCATTTGTTCTCTGAGAACTCTAGGCTAGTCTCTACTTCTTGTAGCATTTGTTCTCTGAGAACTCTAGGCTAGTCTCTACTTCTTGTAGCATTTGTTCTCTGAGAACTCTAGGCTAGTCTCTACTTCTTGTAGCATTTGTTCTCTGAGAACTCTAGGCTAGTCTCTACTTCTTGTAGCATTTGTTCTCTGAGAACTCTAGGCTAGTCTCTACTTCTTGTAGCATTTGTTCTCTGAGAACTCTAGGCTAGTCTCTACTTCTTGTAGCATTTGTTCTCTGAGAACTCTAGGCTAGTCTCTACTTCTTGTAGCATTTGTTCTCTGAGAACTCTAGGCTAGTCTCTACTTCTTGTAGCATTTGTTCTCTGAGAACTCTAGGCTAGTCTCTACTTCTTGTAGCATTTGTTCTCTGAGAACTCTAGGCTAGTCTCTACTTCTTGTAGCATTTGTTCTCTGAGAACTCTAGGCTAGTCTCTACTTCTTGTAGCATTTGTTCTCTTAGAACTCTAGGCTAGTCTCTACTTCTTGTAGCATTTGTTCTCTTAGAACTCTAGGCTAGTCTCTACTTCTTGTAGCATTTGTTCTCTGAGAACTCTAGGCTAGTCTCTACTTCTTGTAGCATTTGTTCTCTGAGAACTCTAGGCTAGTCTCTACTTCTTGTAGCATTTGTTCTCTGAGAACTCTAGGCTAGTCTCTACTTCTTGTAGCATTTGTTCTCTGAGAACTCTAGGCTAGTCTCTACTTCTTGTAGCATTTGTTCTCTGAGAACTCTAGGCTAGTCTCTACTTCTTGTAGCATTTGTTCTCTGAGAACTCTAGGCTAGTCTCTACTTCTTGTAGCATTTGTTCTCTGAGAACTCTAGGCTAGTCTCTACTTCTTGTAGCATTTGTTCTCTTAGAACTCTAGGCTAGTCTCTACTTCTTGTAGCATTTGTTCTCTGAGAACTCTAGGCTAGTCTCTACTTCTTGTAGCATTTGTTCTCTGAGAACTCTAGGCTAGTCTCTACTTCTTGTAGCATTTGTTCTCTGAGAACTCTAGGCTAGTCTCTACTTCTTGTAGCATTTGTTCTCTGAGAACTCTAGGCTAGTCTCTACTTCTTGTAGCATTTGTTCTCTGAGAACTCTAGGCTAGTCTCTACTTCTTGTAGCATTTGTTCTCTGAGAACTCTAGGCTAGTCTCTACTTCTTGTAGCATTTGTTCTCTTAGAACTCTAGGCTAGTCTCTACTTCTTGTAGCATTTGTTCTCTGAGAACTCTAGGCTAGTCTCTACTTCTTGTAGCATTTGTTCTCTGAGAACTCTAGGCTAGTCTCTACTTCTTGTAGCATTTGTTCTCTGAGAACTCTAGGCTAGTCTCTACTTCTTGTAGCATTTGTTCTCTGAGAACTCTAGGCTAGTCTCTACTTCTTGTAGCATTTGTTCTCTGAGAACTCTAGGCTAGTCTCTACTTCTTGTAGCATTTGTTCTCTGAGAACTCTAGGCTAGTCTCTACTTCTTGTAGCATTTGTTCTCTGAGAACTCTAGGCTAGTCTCTACTTCTTGTAGCATTTGTTCTCTGAGAACTCTAGGCTAGTCTCTACTTCTTGTAGCATTTGTTCTCTTAGAACTCTAGGCTAGTCTCTACTTCTTGTAGCATTTGTTCTCTGAGAACTCTAGGCTAGTCTCTACTTCTTGTAGCATTTGTTCTCTGAGAACTCTAGGCTAGTCTCTACTTCTTGTAGCATTTGTTCTCTTAGAACTCTAGGCTAGTCTCTACTTCTTGTAGCATTTGTTCTCTTAGAACTCTAGGCTAGTCTCTACTTCTTGTAGCATTTGTTCTCTTAGAACTCTAGGCTAGTCTCTACTTCTTGTAGCATTTGTTCTCTGAGAACTCTAGGCTAGTCTCTACTTCTTGTAGCATTTGTTCTCTGAGAACTCTAGGCTAGTCTCTACTTCTTGTAGCATTTGTTCTCTGAGAACTCTAGGCTAGTCTCTACTTCTTGTAGCATTTTTCTCTGAGAACTCTAGGCTAGTCTCTACTTCTTGTAGCATTTGTTCTCTGAGAACTCTAGGCTAGTCTCTACTTCTTGTAGCATTTGTTCTCTGAGAACTCTAGGCTAGTCTCTACTTCTTGTAGCATTTGTTTCTCTGAGAACTCTAGGCTAGTCTCTACTTCTTGTAGCATTTGTTCTCTGAGAACTCTAGGCTAGTCTCTACTTCTTGTAGCATTTGTTCTCTTAGAACTCTAGGCTAGTCTCTACTTCTTGTAGCATTTGTTCTCTGAGAACTCTAGGCTAGTCTCTACTTCTTGTAGCATTTGTTCTCTTAGAACTCTAGGCTAGTCTCTACTTCTTGTAGCATTTGTTCTCTTAGAACTCTAGGCTAGTCTCTACTTCTTGTAGCATTTGTTCTCTGAGAACTCTAGGCTAGTCTCTACTTCTTGTAGCATTTGTTCTCTGAGAACTCTAGGCTAGTCTCTACTTCTTGTAGCATTTGTTCTCTTAGAACTCTAGGCTAGTCTCTACTTCTTGTAGCATTTGTTCTCTTAGAACTCTAGGCTAGTCTCTACTTCTTGTAGCATTTGTTCTCTTAGAACTCTAGGCTAGTCTCTACTTCTTGTAGCATTTGTTCTCTTAGAACTCTAGGCTAGTCTCTACTTCTTGTAGCATTTGTTCTCTTAGAACTCTAGGCTAGTCTCTACTTCTTGTAGCATTTGTTCTCTGAGAACTCTAGGCTAGTCTCTACTTCTTGTAGCATTTGTTCTCTTAGAACTCTAGGCTAGTCTCTACTTCTTGTAGCATTTGTTCTCTTAGAACTCTAGGCTAGTCTCTACTTCTTGTAGCATTTGTTCTCTTAGAACTCTAGGCTAGTCTCTACTTCTTGTAGCATTTGTTCTCTTAGAACTCTAGGCTAGTCTCTACTTCTTGTAGCATTTGTTCTCTTAGAACTCTAGGCTAGTCTCTACTTCTTGTAGCATTTGTTCTCTTAGAACTCTAGGCTAGTCTCTACTTCTTGTAGCATTTTTCTCTTAGAACTCTAGGCTAGTCTCTACTTCTTGTAGCATTTGTTCTCTGAGATACTCTAGGCTAGTCTCTACTGTCCTTGCATGCATTTGTTCTCTTAGAACTCTAGGCTAGTCTCTACTTCTTGTCAGCATTTGTTCTCTTAGAAACTTCCTAGGCTCGTCTCTACTTCTTTGTAGCATTTGTCTCTGAGAACTCTAGGCTAGTCTCTACTTCTTGTATCATTTGTTCTCTGAGAACTCTAGGCTAGTCTCTACTTCTTGTAGCATTTGTCTCTGAGAACTCTAGGCTAGTCTCTACTTCTTGTAGCATTTGTTCTCTGAGAACTCTAGGCTAGTCTCTACTTCTTGTAGCATTTGTTCTCTTAGAACTCTAGTGCTAGTCTCTACTTCTTGTAGCATTTGTTCTCTGAGAACTCTAGGCTAGTCTCTACTTCTTGTAGCATTTGTTCTCTTAGAACTCTAGGCTAGTCTCTACTTCTTGTAGCATTTGTTCTCTTAGAACTCTAGGCTAGTCTTACTTCTTGTAGCATTTTGTTCTCTTAGAACCTCTAGGCTAGTCTCTCTACTTCTGTAGCATTTGTTCTCCTTTAGAACTAAACTCTATACTCTAGGCTAGTCTCTTACTATTCTTTGTAGCATTGTTCTCTTAGAACTCTAGGCTAGTCCTCTACTTCTTGTAGCATTTGTTCTCTTAGAACTCTAGGCTAGTCTCTACTTCTTGTAGCATTTTGTTCTCTGAGAACTCTAGGCTAGTCTCTACTTCTTGTAGCATTTGTTCTCTTAGAACTCTAGGCTAGTCTCTACTTCTTGTAGCATTTGTTCTCTTAGAACTCTAGGCTAGTCTCTACTTCTTGTAGCATTTGTTCTCTTAGAACTCTAGGCTAGTCTCTACTTCTTGTAGCATTTGTTCTCTGAGAACTCTAGGCTAGTCTCTACTTCTTGTAGCATTTGTTCTCTAGAACTCTAGGCTAGTCTCTACTTCTTGTAGCATTTGTTCTCTTAGAACTCTAGGCTAGTCTCTACTTTCTTGTAGCATTTGTTCTCTTAGAACTCTAGGCTAGTCTCTACTTCTTGTAGCATTTGTTCTCTTAGAACTCTAGGCTAGTCTCTACTTCTTGTAGCATTTGTTCTCTTAGAACTCTAGGCTAGTCTCTACTTCTTGTAGCATTTGTTCTCTTAGAACTCTAGGCTAGTCTCTACTTCTTGTAGCATTTGTTCTCTGAGAACTCATAGGCTAGTCTCTACTTCTTGTAGCATTTGTTCTCTTAGAACTCTAGGCTAGTCTCTACTTCTTGTAGCATTTGTTCTCTTAGAAACTCTAGGCTAGTCTCTACTTCTTGTAGCATTTGTTCTCTTAGAACTCTAGCTAGTCTCTACTTCTTGTAGCATTTGTTCTCTTAGAACTCTAGGCTAGGTCTCTACTTCTTGTAGCATTTGTTCTCTGAGAACTCTAGGCTAGTCTCTACTTCTTGTAGCATTTGTTCTCTTAGAACTCTAGGCTAGTCTCTACTTCTTGTAGCATTTGTTCTCTGAGAACTCTAGGCTAGTCCTCTACTTCTTGTAGCATTTGTTCTCTGAGAACTCTAGGCTAGTCTCTACTTCTTGTAGCATTTGTTCTCTTAGAACTCTAGGCTAGTCTCTACTTCTTGTAGCATTTGTTCTCTGAGAACTCTAGGCTAGTCTCTACTTCTTGTAGCATTTGTTCTCTTAGAACTCTAGGCTAGTCTCTACTTCTTGTAGCATTTGTTCCTCTGAGAACTCTAGGCTAGTCTCTACTTCTCTTGTAGCATTTGTTCTCTGAGAACTCTAGGCTAGTCTCTACTTCTTGTAGCATTTGTTCTCTGAGAACTCTAGGCTAGTCTCTACTTCTTGTAGCATTTGTTCTCTGAGAACTCTAGGCTAGTCTCTACTTCTTGTAGCATTTGTTCTCTTAGAACTCTAGGCTAGTCTCTACTTCTTGTAGCATTTGTTCTCTTAGAACTCTAGGCTAGTCTCTACTTCTTGTAGCATTTGTTCTCTGAGAACTCTAGGCTAGTCTCTACTTCTTGTAGCATTTGTTCTCTGAGAACTCTAGGCTAGTCTCTACTTCTTGTAGCATTTGTTCTCTGAGAACTCTAGGCTAGTCTCTACTTCTTGTAGCATTTGTTCTCTGAGAACTCTAGGCTAGTCCTAACATGCGCTGCTACATCTGGTGCACTGGGTTGGTTAGCCTGTGCCTATTATGTGTCTCTTGAACCCACTCCGACATCATGGGTACTTGTCATTTACATCTGCAAGGATGAGAAATCATTGTAGTCCGTGACCAGTGTAGAGGTTGAACCCGCTGCCTCAGCATCAGCACACTGGATGTGCAAGGACGAGCGCTCTTATCAGCCCTGTGCCCTAGATAGCGTGTGTGTGCAGACCATGCTTAAGTAACCAAACTAGCGTACTATACAATGTCACAGGTGTGTTAATAAATACAGTGGGCGTTCAATATTTAATGAACAAATTGGAAACAACAGAGATGTGGTTCTTAAGACGATTGTTGCGAATTCCTTGGGCTGCCAGAGTAACAACTATTGCCTGAAAGAGGCCAACGAAACCAGAATATTATATACAACAATAAGAGACAGCTTTCCTTTGTCATGTGATGAGAAGAGAGGCATTGGAGAACATTATGATGACTGGAATGATCGAGGGGAAGAGAGGCAGAGGTCAACCAAGAGAAATTATGCTGGATGGATTGAGATGGTGGCAAGGAGGATTATCAGCAGCAGAGTTGACCCAGAACACAAAAGACCGAGATGAAATTTGTGGAGAGACATGAACGCCCACTGGCATGACACTTGATGGTGATCCTCTGATGTTTACCCTAAAGTCACCTCCCTTAATTTATCAAAACATCAGTGTTACAATAAGTAATAGAATTGAGCAGTAAAGTCATATTCAAGAAAACCATCGATTGAATCATTGCATCTTTAATTATCATGACCACCTTGGTTGGGGCTGTGATCCACATGTTGAGAACCACTGCTCTGGGTGACCAACTTTTCCAATTAACACATGAGCACAGACTAAATTGATGTACCACATTACTTTTGAATTTAATGTAACCTGTTGAACACGGAACCATTGTTTTTAAAAGGGTTGTACAGTTTCTTGTATTTAATTGCGCATTCTGTAAAAATACAAATTGTATATTTGATTAAACATTTGCCAGATGTTTGTTTTGGATTAGTCTCGGTAAAGATGTATACTAAAATGTCACCGTAGTGATAATGGATACCGGAAGTGACAGGATAGTGTGCTAGCTAGCCGATGTGGGCTTGGTTCGATCCCTGGTTTGAGATTATTGCTGGCTGTACATGGTCTTGGTTCAATTTTAGGGTTTTCTGGAGGGGAAAAACAAAAAGAACTAACTGGAGTATCCTTATACTTGTCCATCATTCCCAGAGGGGATGACCACATAGCCATTTGTCAGTCCTCGAGTCTTCTTCCTTCGTTGGATGTAATTGTGTTGTCATTTTACAGCAGAATTGTGGTGTTTGCACCTTTCAGTCAACACAGGCTTCTTTTGACCGGGTTAGCATTCTTGAGCGTTTTATTTTGAAGCACATTCCGCCAGAACAGCTGCATGCATGCCAATAGACTTTCAAGAAAAGGCAGGGGCAGATCACAGACATTCCCTGCCACCCAAGGAGGCTTCTATAATTGCAGACTATAAACATGGTACTGGTCCGCCCAAGGAATCATCACGTCCTGCACATGGCTGCTTAGCCCCACTTTTGTCCACCACAAGCTGCACGGACACAGTATGCAGATTTAGGAGAATTGGTATGTTCAAGACTGGATGACCATGGGGATCTTCTGTCTTGCCTAGCAAGAGGAAGACAAAAAGATAAATACCTTGATTTGGCAGCATGGCACGGTCGGAACAAGAACACAGACCTAATTCAAGCTCTGGTGACCGTGTGAGAATGCGAATCATGACTGCCCACACCTGTCGGCATGTTCTTCTTCCAAATCGTCCCCACCAGAGCTGTTTTAAATGTGGTATTGCAAATTGCACAGCACAGGTCTTAAGTCTCTCCAATCCAGGACTCATTCTGACTACAGCCTAGCCTGACAGTGTCTTGAAGTTTTCTCTGGTGCCAGACTAGAACAGCCAACTTATTTCTTTGTGGTTATCTCATGTTGTTGCAATTTGTTATAATGTACCTTAACCTTAATGTACCTCTTGTGATGACATTTTAAAGAATGTTGACTTGTGCCTCAACCTACTTCATCAGATTATCATTAAGATAATGTATTAATGACATACCCCAAACTGCTACATTACACCGCATACAAAAACAGACAAGTTGATTTTCTCACAGCAGAGATGTATATTGATATAGTATGCATTTACACACACAAGAAGTATACTTTAGTTTCAGTCATAGTGATGGAATAGGGTCTATGAAGATGAGCTGCAGCACACTTAGCCTTGTCAGATGAGTGCTGGGTTTTCTCCCCCACCCTGATGGTGAGGGACACTTAATAGAGGCAGCTAATCCACACGCAAAATACAGTCCAGCACTACTCAAAGTAGTGTGTACGGGACTAAGCTTGAGTTCAAAAGGAGCACACACAAAACTGCCAAACTAATGAAGATTATAAGGGGAATCTACAAGCCAGACGTAGAGGAATAAGCGCTCTCCACACAGCTATCTTATTCTGCAATGTACTATGATCTATACATGCTGCACAATTTTAAAACAGCCAAAGCAATATGTTATTTGGAATTGTCTTAAAGCAATAAAGAACAATGATATATAAATATAAAATGTAACATAACATTCTTTCATAAACAATTATTAATGGAATATTCAGCTGCATTTGCAGTTGAACAACACTGCAAATGATAGCATTTTCATTAATAAAAAGTAGTAATCATAAATTGCATACACTAGATGTTCAAAAACATGCCTTTAACCAACACAGTACTCATGGTCAGTGTAAACTGTGTCAACATTATGCAGTGTAATCAAACTTTCAGAAACCCATCTAACATCAAGCACACAGATTTTCTTAGAGATGTCAAATTGGATGAGCATGGGTTGTATTCAGTAAGGTGATGTCGTTGCCCAGTGTGGTGGGCTCAGATATTTAAAAAAAAAAAAAAAAACTTGATATTTCACTTAGCTAATGTAGGGGTTTCCTGACATGTTTGACCCGCTGTTGTCACTCTGCCTCCTAGTCCATATTCCTACAGCTTCTGCATAGTAAGTCTACTAAACACTCAAAACATTATCCCCCTCTGATGTTTCCACCAGCCACACAGGTCTGGTAGTGCCCACTACGAGAACCACTGCCTTGTCCACTTTACTCACTCTTAGAAGCCATGACATCATCGTGGGTAGCATGGTGGTTTAGCCGTACAGTTGTCGTGAGTTCCTATTCCAATTGGAGTTCGGCATGGCCGATAAGAATATGTGTTCTTAGACATCCGGTGTGCTTTTGCCAAGGTAAGGGGTTCAACCCCTACACCGGACAGACTCAAATGACTTGTCCTTGACTTAATTACAAGTACCTCTGAAGTCGAGTGGGTTTGCCTGATGGCGAGGGACACTTAATAGGGAAAGCTAATCCACACACAAAATTTAGTCCAGGGCTACCCGAAGTAGTGTGTATGGACTACGCTTGAATTCAAAGAAAAATATCAAATTGTTCTGGAAAGTACTTTCACATGCATATGGCCCTTGGATAAGCCTAGCAACTCAAATTAAGGAGAGTTGATACAGAGCACTGAGGTGCCAGAGCAGGTCCATACTGACCACAGAACTGGCCAATGAGCATCCTGGAAACAGACACTAATAATGAAGAGGTTCAACCATGACTTCTGATGTGATGACAGCCTGCTGAGGACTGGAACTCAGTAACATCATGATGGCAAGGCAGTCACAGAAAACCTGCAGCACATGGGCCTCTACCACGCTTCAATGAGACTGACAAGCAGCAGAGAACTGAAACGTGGCTCTGAGCTCTCCGAAGGAATTATATAACATCCATTCGAATATTCGGCTGCCAGCCCCACATACAAAAATTACATAGTTTCCGAATCCTTAGATGGCAGATTCTTTGTAAATATATGTGCATGTGGCACAAACAATCAGTAGGAAAAAATATAGACTTTAACATAAATAAAGACAGAATGATTACAGATTTCTTGGCACTTTCTGTCAATAAGAAACAGTATGTGAAAAAATAAAAATAAGAGTAAAAATGAGTTAACTGCCCAGCACTGGATGTGTATGTGTATCTGGCATCTACAGTGGATGTAAAACCAGTCCAGGCTTGGGTGTGCATGTGGCATCGACAGTGGATATTAAAATCAGGTCTCAGTTAAATAAGTGCCTGGAATTTGGAATGAGCTGGGGAAATATGGGAGTTACCACTGTGACTGGACAGAGACCAACATGCAGTAGAGCGCCATCATACCGAGTTGTATAACTTAACAGGCACCTGGATTTACATGAATCAGGCTTGGGGAAAATGGAGGGAGGATCCAGTCATGCCATTTCATAAAACCGTGACCCAGTATATGCAAATCTCAGGCTTACACGCACACTGGTGTGAGATGAGCGTACTGTTAGAATATAAAAATATAAGGCAGCAAGTGACTATACATGACAAGATGCTACAAGTGACTATACATGACAAGATGCTACTTTCCCCAGACTAGATGATGCAGTGATGTGATGTCAGTGAAAGTGCTCAATGGATTTTGCCAGCAACAACAAACAAGCATTCAGATACAGCTCTAACAAATTTTTGTTTCAGTCCAAGGAAGTTCATATCTTTGACTGGCTGGCTTCGACCTTGATTTCTTCCGTTCCCTTGACCTGCTCAATGAGGTAGAGCCAGGCATCTGATATTCTCCCTGCTCCGGTGTAGGCTAATTCAACTAAGTTCTGCTGGACATCCTCTAGTCGGGTCTGCAGGACACTGAAGTTGGGAAATGCTTGTTTCTTGAATTCCTCGAGGCTGTTGGAATAAATATAAACTTTAGATATTCATTACACATTGGGAGCCATTGTAGCAGGCAAGAAAGTGGTAGCAAAAGATACCAGCAGCAAGATATGTAATGGATGAACAGCAGTCTGTCGGTGTGTTCCACCAAAGTGAGAAAATGCTGGATATCCCCTTCAGTCAAACTTCATTGTGGAGACCACTAGATTGATTGATTTGTCACATTTGCATTCACAAGACATGCTGGTGTGGTGGGAAACAAACAGGTGGACAGATTGGCTGGGTACTGGTGCTTGATAAGGCAGACGTGGTTAGGGACATGCTGGTGTGGGAAACAAGCAGGCGGACAGATTGGCTGGGTGCTGGTGCTTGATAAGGCAGACGTGGTTGATGATCGGGGACATGCTGGTGTGGTGGGAAACAAGCAGGCGGACAGATTGGCTGGGTACTGGTGCTTGATAAGGCAGACGTGGTTGATGATCAGGGACATGCTGGTGTGGTGGGAAACAAGCAGGCGGACAGATTGGCTGGGTGCTGGTGCATGATAAGGCAGACGTGGTTGATGATCGGGGACATGCTGGTGTGGTGGGAAACAAGCAGGCGGACAGATTGGCTGGGTGCTGGTGCTTGATAAGGCAGACGTGGTTGATGATCAGGGACATGCTGGTGTGGTGGGAAACAAGCAGGCGGACAAATTGGCTGGGTGCTGGTGCTTGATAAGGCAGACGTGGTTGGGGACATGCTGGTGTGGTGGGAAACAAGCAGGCGGACAGATTGGCTGGGTGCTGGTGCTTGATAAGGCAGACGTGGTTGGGGACATGCTGGTGTGGTGGGAAACAAGCAGGCGGACAGATTGGCTGGGTACTGGTGCTTGATAAAGCAGACGTGGTTGGGGTCCTTTGGGATCATGTCTATAGTGCGCCCCCCCCCCCCCAAAAAAAAAAATCACGACCTGGAGAATGGCGCTGCAGGGAGTGACAAGAGGATCTGGCCGACACTCAGGACTCAAAGGAAAAGTCAGGCAGACACATAATCAGACAGCTACTGGTACCATTAGTGTTGGAGCTCTTTGCTGGCTGTTGAAGATGAGGACGGAGTGCATAAGGGAAATGTCCAAAGTGCTGTGATGTCAGTTCTTGACTCAATTTGCTCCTCTTTATAATGCTAATGTATACAATCTATACTCAGCGAATCCATCCACTATAATTCCAGTCATTTCTATTTTTCCTGTTTTTATGTCAATGGGCACAATATACCTATAATCAATCAAACACATCTATCTATCTACCTTTCTATTCATCCATCCTGTTTTCCCATTGTTATCTCATCACCCATGATATTTAATCATATATATGCGCAAGCATACACATAAAAGGTATAATAAGTAAAGAATATTTTTACAAGCCATAAGGTGCGAGCAGCAGACCGCCTTGCATCGGTATTTATAAAATGGTATGAGTGCCAGCCATTCAGAAAGCCATGGCAAACTACTGAAAGTAAATCTGCCAAGAAATCACAAACAGCCAAAACATGCTGGGGATGACTGCCACTTCCTGTAAAGGATATGCAACTAACTTTTTTAAAGGTGTATGCGGTATATAGTGCTGGCCCCCATATTTGTACAGACTAACAGCCACCCGCTTTGGTCAATATCACCCCAGCCACTTCTACTCCGCAGGAAATTCCATGATTCTTATTTTAGGTAGCCCAAAGCCGGTCTTCCTGGCCTAGGAGTTAGTGACTTTCTCTGTAATCCCGTATACTCTCGTGAGTAACGTGACGCGCGTGAGAATCGGCGGCGGTTCTCTCCGCATCTGTAATTTACGGGGTATGTGAGCCGGTCGCTCAGAAAGCAATGGCAAACTACTGAGCATAATCTTGCCTAGTACATCAACAGCAGCTGAAAAATACGTCCTGTAAGGCATATGCCAAAAGACAATTTTAAAAAATCCCAATTGATGGGAATTTGATCACATGACCGTGTCAGTACACAAATATGTTAGCCACTCCACTACTGCAACTCCCCGTACACACACACATTTAGATATTTTAGCATACAGCTTTTCTTTACAAAAGTTGTGGTTCAAAACTTGGTTTATTAGTCACTATATTGTTACTTAATTCTCTTCTTTCTTCTGCAACATTCTTCATGTACCAGACATTGTTTTCTTTCTTTCACATCTTCATGCACTTGTTCTATTCCTTCTAATCCTTCACGCATTGTTTCTTCACACCTACTTTTCCATATAATTAGCCACATCTATTTTTCTTCATACTCTTCATGTTTATTTTTCTTCTAATTCTTCATGTCCATGTTTTCTGTTTAATTCCTCACATGTGTTTTCTTCTTTATATTTGTTGATGTGTTTTTTGTTCTTCTATATCACGTTTTTTTTTAAAAATAATTCCTCACATCCTCTTGCCCAGAATTACTCTTTTTCAGCCACACTGTGTAAACAGCATAAAAGGCAGACACATGGACATACACAATAAAGTTACAGACTCACTCGATGAACTTCTCCAGGAACAAAAACAACGCTGCTATCAGGGACAGAATAAAGAGAGCAATCACGCCATAGTCAGCGACTTTCCAGATGGCGCTACGAGGTTTGAGGTCATCATCACGAACGGGACGTTGTTCGTTGTGAACTCGCTGAACTTCCACTTCCTGCTGGGTTTTCATACTGTCTGACAGAATTACTTGACTCTCAGAGTTGTTTGAGTGTGTCTGGAATAAAACAAGTTTAAGCAAAAATTAAAACAAGGCGACCTTTGATAATTATATGACTGACCCATTTTGTGTTCCCCACAGAATGATGTAATATTTTGGGTCATGTCTATGGCATACTACTTCATTCTCTCTTAAAGAAAACTACTATACTATACCTAACTATACACCATTCTTAACTCAAAGGTCAGTGTTTCCAACTCTTACATGCATTTGTGCAAGGTTAATTAATGCTAGACAAATACCAATTAAGGTAACAGACTCTACCCATGATTAGACATTTAGGCTTAACTTTTTCCACACCTGCCTACAGCCTACTCTTTGCAATTTCTAACTGCCATGGGTTGTAAACATGCACAACAGAATCTCCAGTTTTGCAACCATATCAGTAAAGTTAGACATCCTCTCATTTTTCATGAAATCAAGGAGGCACACATAAAAAAAGTGGCTATTGTGAAAAGATGGATCATTCCGCAATAACTAAAGGCAAAAATTGTGGCTGTTGAGTTTCAATGATACAGAAAATTCTTAGAATATTGTGACCAAGAAGAAAACTACTGACATTCAAGATCCGAAAATGGAAGAAAACTGATCCATAAACATCACTGTCTGAGAAACAAATACTATATTAAACATCACAGCGGCTGGGTGAGAACAGTGATGGCAGGCGGGTTCCTGCAAGACAAAGGCAGGGGTCCACCAGCAAGAACAAGGACATGGGAGACTGCAGACACCTGTGGCACGATGTAAGAGATATGGCCAGAGATCAACAAATGTTTCAGCAGACCGTGGTGAGAGCAAATTTATGCAAAATGACCTGCTACATGATCACGATTGTAAAACTGGGCTCTCAGAAACTTGTCAAAAACATACAGAAACAAGTGACCACACAGGATAACATACTATCATTGATTTATAACCAGGGGTAGAAAAAACTGAATTCAGGAATCAGCATACTTTTTTTATAGGACAGACTAAGAAAATGATTGAAAATTCTGGTGCCAGGTAAAATTTTGAGACGCCATGGCGTCCTGCGCTGTGCATTTGTCTACCCCAGTCAATTATAACTTATGAGTGTGCAATAAAACCAATGTTTTGGAATGTGATCAACATAGAACAATTAGTATAATGAGTCACATCACAAAGATTTTGCTAAGAATTATCATGCAAAGAATGAGGAAGAAGATACAACCTGAAATAGGGGAAGAACAATGCGGGTTTGTAGAAGGAAAGGGTACAGTAAATGCTGTGTATATGCTGCGAACAGTTATTGAACGTGCTATAGAAGTAAACAAGGATATACATCTTTGCTTTATTGACTATACAAAGGCTTTTGATAGCGTTAGACATGTCAGCATGGTGGATATGCTTGCAGATCTACAAATTGATGGGAAAGACATTAGAATTATAAAAAACATATATTGGAAACAACAAGCTGCAATAAGGATTGATAATGAAGTGGGACAGTATCAGCCAATTAAGAGAGGTGTTAGGCAGGGATGTGTGATGTCTCCAGATCTTTTTTCCCTGTACAGTGAAAATATTTTCAGAAATGTAGAGGATATAAATGGAATCAGCATTGGAGGACGAAACATCAATAACATTAGATATGCAGATGATACAGTATTAATTGCAGACAATGCGCAGGACCTGCAACAATTAGTAGATGCGGTTGTTGTACACAGTGAGCAACTGGGGTTAGAATTAAATTGTAAAAAGACTCAGGCTATGGTCGTCAGTAGGAAGGAAGAAGTGCCACAATGTAATATACGAGTCTCATCTCATCTCATCATGTTCCTCTTGTACCTTGCGGTGTCGAGGTGAAGTATAAACTTCGTGAGAGTGCCCGGTTATGGGCTTCGTATATCGACATTCCCATGGATTCTGTTATTCCCTCCGTCCAACGTTTACGTGGTCGGCCTCTTCCTCTGTTTCCATCTGGACTGTACATCATTGCTTGTTGTGGCATGCTGTTGACTGGTAGCCTACATGCATGGCCAAACCATTTGACTTGCTGCTTTCTAATAAAATCTAGAGCAGCTTTAACCCCCACTTTAGTCCTGATTTCTTCATTTCTGATCTTATCGTAATATACGAGTAAATGGAAATATTCTTCAACAAGTGAATCGGTACAATTATCTTGGAACAGTTATAACATCTGATGGGAGATGCCTTGAAGAGATTAGAACAAGAATCGCCATGGCGAAAGTAGCCTTTAGCAAGATGAAAAACATTCTGACCAATAAAAAGATGTCAATTGAAATGAGAAAAACGAGAAAAAGAGTGTTGAGGGGATACATAGAGCCTGTTCTTTTGTATGGATATGAAACTTGGACAATGAGCAGTCAAGCTGAAAAGCATCTGATGGCTGCAGAAATGTGGTTTCTGAGGAAAATCCAAAGAATACCATGGACAGACAGAAAAACCAATGACCAAGTACTACAGGAGACAAATGAACATCGTAGACTGATTAGAGAAATTAGACGTAGACAGTCAAAAATTTTTGGACATGTTATGAGAAGAAATGGGTTGGAGAACTTAGTGACAACTGGCAAGATCGAGGGGAACAGACCAAGAGGAAGACCGAGAGGAAAATACCTGGATGGCTTGGCCACATGGCATGGACGAGACAGGAACACTGAGCTGATCCACGACACTGGTGATCGAGTGAAATGGCGAGTCATGACCGCCCACGCTTTCCGGCATGGCACATGATTGATTGATTGAATAAAACCAACTTCTCCAGCATTCAGATTGTCATCTTTACCAGATCACTATTACAGCATCTGTTCCAGCTCTATTCTAAGGAAGTCTCCGTGGCAAAATGGTGAAGCCATCTGAATTGGGCTCCGAAGGTTGTGGGTTCAATTCTGGGCAGCGTCCTTCGGTTCACCGCTGGAGCTATGGAGTTTGTGCTTTGTGCAATGCTTTCTGCGCTGCAGAAAGACAACCATATAGGATAGAACCCGGTGCAATGAAGTCAACCCTGTCGACTTTAAGTGACTTTTTTTTACTCTAAGTCATTTTCTGGGTGTAATCTGTTGGTTGGTTGGAATCCTCTGGGAGAATGAGTTTCAACCCTAAGTCTAATGCATAAGTGTTCAGATCGTTTGAGTCCTGAAAAGGCTTGCACCTATCCAAATGGCAGTGTAGAGACTTTAGAACCACCACCAAAATACCATGTCCCCAGGAACTGTGTTGCAGCCTTCCCCACTCCAAGCTCAGAAAGCAGTAGCCCATGCAAGCCGGTACTGGAAGTTCACACATGGGTGTAACTAGGTCATGATACAGCACAGCACACACAGACTGGCTGGGATCAGGACTAGGTGGATCATGTTTCTCCCCAGGTTTCAGATATTTCAGTCAACCTTCAACTCATGACCCAGAGGGAGTCTAAGAAACAGTCTCAAAGTTAGATCAGAATGTGCTCAGGATTGTTTGTCACTCCAGTTACACAGACATTTGTGAATGTGGGAGACAGATGAAGAATACTAATTATCAATAACACAGCCAGATGTCAAAATTATTCTATGTAACACACAAGAATTTTTTCCCTCCGACTCAATGACAAAAATGAAGTCCACAATGAAAAACTCACATTTAACTCCGTCTTGCTGCTAACTTGGACGAGTTCTGCTGCCTCTGTGACAAGTGATTCTTTAGTGATCTGAGTGTTGGTCAACTTTGTCCGACTTCTGGAACCCCTGGTTGGCTGTATGCTGTCTCCTTCAGCGAATACTGTCTTATCTACCTCTACTTTCTGCTGCTCTTCCACTCGCACCTGAGACCTGGCCTCTTCCTTCACTCGACCTGACTTACGACTCCGAGATGATGATCGGGATCTAGAGCGTGATGCTCTGCTGGATCTGGAAGAGGACCTCTTTGCCTTCTTAACCTAAAGAGGGATAATAAAGTGCCAAATTGAGCTCCCATGTACTTAAAATGATTATATACATCAGGGGAATGTATGCATGCACATAGGGGTATTATTACAGCATAGTTGTAATCCTTAAAATTTTGAGCTGGGCTGAAGTGTGAACTGTCCTCTTACTTGACTATACACTAAATGGATTAAGAGTGTTTGTTCATAAACATCCGGTGTACTGGTGCCAAGGTAGCGGGTTCAACCCATACACGGTCAGTTGGGTTAAAATGACTTCTCGTCCTCATTTGGGGACTAAATTACAAGTACCTTTGATTTTGGAGTGTTCGCTTGTTAGCGAGGGACACTGGTAATAGGGAAATCTAACACACACACAGTCCAGTGTACAGGAAGTGGTAGCACTTATATAGATACGCTCGACTTCAAAGCGAGTGAATGCAACAACAAAAAAACAAAACAAATAGAATTCATGTGCAATGAAAGTGATTCTTGTGAAAACTCAACCAATCATGTTATATCTTCCTATGGCCTTGAGTGAGATAAAAATGTACCTTGACCCCAAAATATCCCCTATGACTTGTACACGACTAGAGAAAGCCGCTACAACTTAAAGGTAAAATAATTTTCTATAATAGTATCGGGGCAAAAAAAGCCAAATATGTTTGCTGTTTGTGGATGCCATGTCAATTTATTTCATTAAGAGTCCAAAGTGGCCATAAATGTTTCCAGTCATTAATCCTTGATACATTAATTACAGATTCAGTGCCAAAGGATAATATAACACCATATGCTACTCCCATTTGGACAGAAGGATGATATATTGCCATACTTGGGTCATCAGGTTATTTGTCTTAGTTTGTGGTATCTTCTCCAGTTGTAATGCTCAGTGAATGGACATTTAAATTATAATACTTGTTTATTTGATTGTGTACCATGTTTGGTATCTTCTCCAGTTGTAATGCTCAGTGAATGGACATTTAAATTATAATACTTGTTTATTTGATTGTGTACCATGTTTGGTCCACACCTTTTTGTTTGGCGCTGAATCAGTTAATAATTGAGCAAACCATGTGGACCATATATTTGTTTTGGGCAGGCTGAAAAGCCAAACATAAAGGTCATATTGCCTGTGTGATCTTAAATCTGCAGACAAGTACAAACACTTAAATGTACCTAGATGTTTTAAATACATTATGACCAGAGGATCCACCAGCCAATCAAATCAGTCAACATGTGATTGGTCCAGGATAAAGGAGCCATGAAAATTCAAACATTTTAAGTATTCATTGCAATAAATATTGAGCCAGTACAAAATGAGTTCAAATCAACCATTACCTTTACACTCTTTGTGAAGCTCTGAATAGCTTTAGAATAATCATTTATTAGATTTTTTGCTGGTTCCCAAGTTTCACCTTTTACATCATCGCCAGAACCCTTCCAGCGGACCAGATATTCCAGCAGACCCTTGCGCTTCCGCTGTTCAAGGATTGAATCAATCTGAAGGTGTAAACCGGCACATTTAGTATACAAGTCAATATATCACCACAACAATACTGACATTATAGGGTAGATTACTTTTGTGGCATTTATACACAAGTTGGAAACCAAATTATAGCATTAATTCACCCGTCTGGGCATTTGTTTGGGAGACCTGACAATGAAATACCTAAAGCCTGTGGAGGAAACATGATCAATCCAGGCATAACCCCAGCCAATCTGAATGTGCTGTGCTGAATCATGTCCTGGCTACATTTTAACATGCTACGAGAAGTCATTTGCTGGAACCAAGTGATGACTGAATCTACAACCATGGTCAACTGCGAGAACAGCAAGTTAAAAGAGGTGTGGCCAAACAAGAACACTTTGCAGGAAGCCAAAGAAGATTAATTAACCAACACAGAACTGGTGTCGTCAGTTGCTACACGCTGCGGGATTTACTGAGGAAGGGATCCGTGCACTTATGGACTGAATGGTTCGATGTGCAAGGAGGATTATCTGTCAACTAACATGCCTCTCCACAGATGTGAAGCTTTGACCTGTCTTAGCCTCAGCTGGATGTTTTTCTGATTTTTTAATGTGCTTGCTCGCTTTGAACTCAAACGTAGTCCATTACTTTCAGTAGTGCTGGACTGAATTTTGCGTGTGGATTAGCTTTCCTTATTATTCAGTGTCCCTAGCAATCAATCAGGCTCTGACTTCAGATGTTTACTGGTTATTCTTCTTCTTCTTTCGTTCACTTGAAATATGTCTATAACTGCAATGCTGTCTCTTGTATGAATTGAACTGTCTTTTTCATTTCACACAGCGGTCCATAGAGTTTATCTTCCACTGTAGTCTCTCTAGGCCAGAAGGTTTGACTAGACATGTTGTAATTTGGGCAGTCTTGGAGTATGTGCTCTGCTGTCTGCGACGACAATCCACATGTGCACATGGCTGTTTCACCAATCTTTTTTTTACTGGTTATGATCTTGGTTCATTTTAAAACTATAACTACCACTAACTATCCCATTCAATTTGCTTACACTTGTTACAGTACAGTTCACAACAGAAAGAAAACCGGCTGTGTCAAGAACGGCTGTCACAGCCGGTGTGCTCGTCGTCGTGTGTGTAATTAATAATAGTTAATTAAAATCGTTACAATCAGGTGGCTACTACTAGTAGTACTCCACGACTACATAAATTGTAAACTTCGACTATACGAATGCGTGAATAATATGAAAGTATAAAACTGACGGCAGTTCTTACTAAACATAGAAACAAATTGATTAGCTTCAATCGAGCCGGCCGAAATCACAGTGACAGACAGTCCTGGTTTAGTGGTTAGCTCTCTTTTTTCTACGGTACCCTACAGCCTATAGTAACGTAGTCAGGTTAAGTGTGAACTTGTTGATCTAGTTTACTTTTCGGCGTTAGAGATCACGCGTTTCTGACAACAACCGGGGCAACATGAACGGGTCACTGGAAGCAAATCAAACGCCCGCACGACCGACACCTGCACGATTTGAACGACAAGCAAGATCGGCGTGGAGGGGGTCAGGTCGTGTTTACCGACGATTACTACTCACATGCTTTTCCTCCCATGATCTTATTAACGCGTTACATTTAATGTGAATTCCACGTTATATATTATTATTAGAATAAGAAAAGTGTGACTTTAATGCAGACAATCACGTGAAAACACCCACCTCAAACTTCTCGTCGTCGCTTATATTCGCCATGACTGAGGCCACTTTGTTCGTTGGCTCCCAAGCGTTCCCATAATGCACCGCTCAGAAGCGTCTGTTGCTATAAAAGAAAAAGCAGCGGTTGCAGCAGGATCACCATTGAACATTTTCAAATATCATGCAGCGAATACAATAACGAGCGAAGAGAGTTAAGAGATTACTTCAGCAATACCAACTCACCACTGACAATGACGAAATGCCTGCACGTAGAGAGTAACGCCGAGATCCAGAGGCTGGTCAGGCAATACATCTGCCGAACAGGGAAGGAAATATAACCTCAACCTAAGAAAGAAGACAGAAACCAGGAGGAGGAGAGGACGTCATTCATGTCTGTATCTGTTCAACGTCAGTTTGTACCTTTACGTCCCCGTTATATGTCTCAATAAAAACAAAACTATAAACATTTTATTATTATTATTATGTTTTGTTTTTGAAATTCTTTTACCTACCTTTTTTTTTTCTCTTTGGCATTTGATGGATGTCCTGGGTGTGGTCCTGGAAAGGAGCGTTGGGGGACGGCGGACGTGAGGGCTTGTACGGGGCTCAGCTCTCCTTGATGAGCCACTGGCTGTGCCTGGGGGATGATGGTGACATCCTGGTATGGAGAAGCGCAGGCGCTGGAAGCGAACAGAGAGAAGGACAGACGGACTGGGGCAACGGATTGCAACCGACCTTGAGGTGCCGGCCTACGCACACGACGAGTCCTTGTCAGGACTAAACAGTAATCAGTACCGGGGATAACCACAACAGAAACTAACCAACTCTGTACTAGTTTAAAAAAAAAAAAACTAGAACAAGGAAGTAGTGCCTGGAAGAATGTGGAACCGGACAACGCACGCCAATAAACAAGCTCAAAAGCCGACACAAGAACCAGCCTTCACCGACACCGGAGCGGGAGCTACAACCAACACGAGCCAAAATAACTCGAAAGAGAGCACAAAGAGGAACAGTATCAAAACACACCAACCCACGGATCGACAATCTAACCAACGCTGAAGAAGCAGGTTGATGGAGACCGAGTTTGCAATTTTTGTTTTTAATATCGGATCGGATGCAGCAGGATACAACAATATATGAATTACAAATAATTAGGTATATTTAGTTCCTACGAAAAGAAGAGATATACTAAACACAAACATTGTTTAGTGTGTCTCTTCTTTTCGCAGGAACTAAATATACCTAATTGTTTGCAATTCATACTGTTGCTATATAAGTATAAGCTCGACTCCTGCACATAGGTTCTCAGTCTGTGCAGTGCTGATACACCGGTCAGGAGCGTCTGTTGCTATAAGCTCGACTCCTGCACATAGGTTCTCAGTCTGTGCAGTGCTGATGCACCGGTCAGGAGCGTCTGTTGCTATAAGCTCCACTCCTGCACATAGGTTCTCAGTCTGTGCAGTGCTGATGCACCGGTCAGGAGCGTCTGTTGCTATAAGCTCGACTCCTCCATAGAGGTTCTCAGTCTGTGCAGTGCTGATGCACTGGTCAAAAGCGTCTGTTGCTATATGCTCAACTCCTCCACAGAGGTTCTCAGTCTGTGCAGTGCCGATGCACCAGCCAGAAGCTTCTGTTGCTATAAGTTAGACTCCTTTACAGGTTCTCATTCTGTGCAGTGCTGATGCACCAGCAGAAGCTTCTGTTGCTATAAGCTCGACTCCTCCACAGAGGTTCTCATTCTGTGCAGTGCTGATGCACCAGCCAGAAGCTTCTGTTGCTATAAGCTCGACTCCTCCACATAGGTTCTCATTCTGTGCAGTGCTGATGCACCGGTCAGAAGCGTCTATTGCTATAAGCTGGACTCCTCCAGTGGTTCTCAGTCTGTGCAGTGCTGATGCACCTTGTCAAAAGCATCTGTTGCTATAAGCTCAACTCCTCCACATAGGTTCTGATTCTGTGCAGTGCTGATCCTGAAGGGATCCATGCGGTGAGAAAAAGATGCAGCCTTCTCTCCTGTCTGGTGGTTCAGGTGTCAATGTACTGATGGATTGGGATGCTATCAAATTGTGGATTTGTGTAGTTCCTCCTATAATCCCTACTTCTTTAAAACAACAATGTATTCCCTTAGTGAATTCAAACACAGAAGCCACAAACAACATCTTGCAACATTTCTTGCCTGGCATATTTCATTGCATCTCATGGGGTATATATCATCTGAAGTGAATAAATGAATAAAACTAAAGCTGAAAGAGTTAAAACATAGTCACAGGCTCTTTCTTCTGTTATTGTCATTCCTTTCTTCTAGTTTTCTGAGTGACTATTACATGTGGTGTTTATTTATTATCCCCAAAGGAGAACGATAACAGCTATGCATTCTATACCATACAACTCATCAGTGTTGTACAAATCCTGTCTTTCAAGTTGTTCACTCCTACACAACATGACAGTTTACAGGCAGTCTCCTTGGCTAAGAGGTCAAACACGCTAAGATCGTCTTAGGTTCATCTTTAGACTATGTCAGTCTGTTCATGAGTGCAAATTTTTCGAAGACCCATGGGGGTTGTTGCTGGAGCTATGGAGTTCATGCTTCATTTGATGATTTTGGCAGACCGCTCCGTGGAAAGAGACTGAGCCTTATGAGATAAAATTGTGTGCCTGTTAATACAACATGAAGAATTTAGGGACTTTTGATGATTTTGTTTCCATCCCAAAAATCAAACAGCACACCTGTTTCGATTATGTGTGTAGTAATTGTTTCAGAAACTTTGCTACAGCTGCTTAATCTATTGTAACTGCATAGGCCAGCATTGTAATATAAAGCCACCACAGAGCGCCAAAATAACAGGTGAGCACTCATTAAAACTGCTTAAAGGTGCGGGAGACAAGAGAACGGCCAACTAAATAGATTGATTATTTATATCTGGAAACAAACAGCAATCTGTCTTGAATTTGACTATAGAAGAAATGGAAAAAAATATTACATCCCAAAGAGACAAATGAAGTCAACATTTTCAGGGCCACTGCCCCTGGGATAATCAATCCCAGGTGACTATATATCATGCTGCATGGGCAACACATGAGCATGTTCAGACTAGGGCTTCACGCCTTCTTTCGTCGCCTGCTAAGGAAGGAAAATACCGACCACCTATTCCTGTTTTGCTGTAAGGCAATGAATCTTGAAATGTAAATAAGAAAATTAGGAAGAACTTGGAAGCAACAGAGATGTGGTTCCTGAGTAACTAACAATGATTGCCTGAAAGAGGCTAATGAATCTAGAACATTATATACAACAATAAGAAAGAGACAAACAGAATTCTTTGGTCATGTGATGAGAAGAGAGGCTTTGGAGAAAATTATGACAACTAGAAAAAGATCGAGGGGAAAAGAGGCAGAGGCTGACCAAGAGAAATGATGCTGGACGGATTGAGATGGTGGTATGGAGGAATATCATCAGCAGAGTTGATCCAGAACACCAAAAACAGAGATCTGTGGAGAGACATGAACACCTACGCCTGCTAGCTGGTATGGCATTTGATGATGATTCCTCCATGCATTCAGGCCTACACAAGTGAGGGCCCTATCATGTCACAGAGCAGGTCTCTGCTTCACTTGTTTTTGGTTTGTTTTGTTTCTAAAAGGGCGGGGCAACAACATGACTAACTTAACCCTGGTGAAAGAACAAACTGTATGACAAAGGAAGAAACCGAAGACGGTCAATTTCATAAAAGAGATGATTGTTTGGAAGACTGAGTATTTGGTTGGAAGACTGAGTATTTTCTCAGAGACTCCTGTGGGTCATTGCTGGAGCTATGGAGTTCATGCTTTGTGCGACACTTTTAGCAGGACACCCTGTCAAAAGAGACCGAGCCAAATGGGATAAGACCTGCAATGAAGTGACAGTGTTGGAGATCCATAGTTAGCTGCATATCCTTTACAGGACGTTGCAGTCAACACAATACATATTTGCTGTTGTGATCTCTTGGCAAGCTTATGTTCAGTATTTGCCATTGTTTTCTGAACAACTGGCACCCATACCATTTCATAAAAAACCAATGCAGGGCGGTCTGCTGCCAAATCAGCCACAGTTGTACTTTGAACGCGGTAAGTGAGCTTATAAACTGCGTCCGTAATGCCTTCGCCACAGAGCCAGATCCATAGTAGCCAACCTTCATTGTGGAGGCGGCACTTTATTGATTGATTGAAACTCCATAAAGATAGGTAAACATATTACACAGTAGATACTGCCATTAGTAGTGGAGATTCAGGCCTTCACATATCCTAGGTCATGGAATATGGGTGGAACAGCCAGTTCCTTTCATAGTTGCCTTGTGTGTGTGTGTGTGTGAGAGAGAGAGAGAGAGAGAGAGAGAGAGAGAGAGAGAGAGAGAGAGAGAGAGAGAGAGAGAGAGAGAGAGAGAGAGAGAGAGAGAGAGAGAGAGAGAGAGAGATATCCACGTCAATTGCCACTGCATATTGTGTGGGTGAGGGTGTGTGTATGATAGTGAGAGGCAGATTATGTGGAATGTGCATGTTTGCATGACTTTATGATATTAATAAGTATATATGGCCATGAAAGAAAGAGAGTATTATGAATGAGGGAATATTTGTTAGTGTGATTGTGAATGTGTGTGTGTGTGAGTGAGATAGAGAGAGAGAGAGAGAGAGAGAGAGAGAGAGAGAGAGAGAGAGAGAGAGAGAGAGAGAGAGAGAGAGAGAGAGAGAGAGAGAGAGAGAGAGAGAGAGAGAGAGAGAGAGAGAGAGAGAGAGAGATAATGTATATATGAGTAAATGTTTGTTGGTGTGCTTGTGAGTGGGTATATGTGCATACGAGGGAATATTTGTGACTTATTGAGTGGGTGTAGAACTGTGCGAGTTTGTGTAAATGAAATGATGCATGTATATATTCTTTTCTACATGTGTATATGTGTGCCTGCCTGTCTCATAGCATGGTAATATGCATTGTTTATGTTCATGGTATTCATTTGACTATATAAATGTAACATGTACAATAGATCATGATGTATGAAAGATAAGTGATTGGAAGGGCTGAATGTAAGATGGGCCTGCATGCTCAAATTGTGATCTTTTGAAAATAAAGTTCATTCATTATTTCCGAATCAATTGGTAAAACTTGAGTGCATACAGTATGAAGTGATGTGGGTGATCCAGGGATGCACAAGAGACATGATGACTGTGTGTATGAGATACATCCAACTTTGCCAACGACTGCGGACTGCCTCAGCAGGCTCAATCACATCTCAGAGTGATAAAGGACAATGCCGGATGGCTCAGGCAGAGGACACAATCAGATCACCATGTATGCTCAAAAACAGTGGGAGAGGAAAGGACTGGGTCAGAATGCCAGAATAAATGTCCAAAATTCATAATCACACTGGATCGGGAGTGTAGGAATTAGTCAGTAAGCAGCAATGAATCGGAGGTGCAACAATTGATACATGATAATTTGCACCCAGGTGATATAATCATATACATGCACGGCTCTGTGCTAAGAGGCAAAAGAAGTGCCTGGGGTTTCATAGTGAAGGTTAATGGACAGTATTAGTGCAGGAGAGCCTGGCATATGATACCACAACATCTAGTCTGAGAATGGAGGTGAAGGCAGTCACTACGACGTTCTGCTAACTGGAGGATAAACAGCAGGCACGTTATGACTTAACTGACACAGTGCATGCTGAGCAGGGTGAAGGTAGGTTTGCTTTGTGCAGAGTGGCATGCATCAATAAAAAACAAAAACAAAACAAAGACAGGGAACATCCATTGGATCTTTTCCCCATGTGTACTAGCGTGTTGGAAAATGAGCAGGAAAGAAAATGGAATGGATCTGCACCAACAGGTGGGGTATTGGTGCATGACAAGGCAGATGTGGCCAGGAACCAATGAGATCAGGTGTGTATTGTGGGAGAACAGATCCATCATCACCGCCTGGTGAGAATGATGCAGTAGAGGATCTGGCCGACCTACAGTCCTCCAAAGAAAGGTGAGACGGGCACAAAATAAGATAGCAACTGGTACTATCAGTGTTGAGAGTTTTCACTGGTTGTTGAAGATGAGGATGAAGTGCATCTGGGAATGCCCCATGTGCAGTGATGTTAGCTCTGGACTCAAATCAACTCAACTCCACTATGTAATGACACAATGTTTATTCAATACGCTAAATCAAGTTATTCTGTGGAAAAAATCATACAGCTTTCCTGCGCTGGCTTTCCCTACGACATTGGCCAGCTCCTGTGAAAGTAAAATAAGCAAAAGCAATATACCAGTCAAATTACAAAGACTCATGTGTAAACAACACTAATCTTTATTTGCTGACATCAGAAAGCACATTGTAAAACTATTTTGATGGGTTTTTGGTGGTTAGTTATGAGTCCTTTGGAAGATTGACTGTTAAAACACAGCTGTGGGTGATTTGGAAGCTGACCGCCTTGCACTGATTTTTATACAATGGTATGAGTGCTGGCCATAAAGAAGCCAATGACAAACTTAAACTTGCCAAGGAATCATAAACAGCCAAAAAATGCTATTGTTAGCTGTGACGACCTGTAAAGGATATGCAACTAATTGTGCCAGTTCTGTGACGACCTGTAAAGGATATGCAACTAACTGTGCCAGTTCTGTGATGAAGGGGTTACGAACACAATTTGTAATCTCGCATAACGTGTTTGAAACACACGATTTGGAAGTAGATTGCCTTGCATTGGTTTTCATACAATGGTATGGGTGCCAGTCGTTCAGAAAGCAATAGCAAACTATTGAATGTAAACTTGCAAAGAAATCACAAATAGCCAAAAATCGTTGGGGTGAATGTAACATCCTGTAAAGGGTATGCAACTAACTTATCACATTGCATATCACTACTACAGTTTATTACTTTTTTTTTCATTGCTCCTTGTTTTCAGTATGATCAAATATTTATCATGCTGCTAGTTTAGGTGTTTATTGTGTTATATTTCAAGTAGGTAAGTGGAGCACAATGGGGACGACCCGTTGACATGAAGTTGGAACCTTGACTAACTAACTAACTAAATGAAAGGCATAATGTGTATTTAAATCTTGCATCTGTATATAAACCGGCTTCCTGGCTTAGAGATTACGACGTTTCTCCGTAATCTCGTGATTAATGTGATGACGGTGAGAATCAGCAGTGGTTCGAATCGCATCGGTAACCTATGGGGTATGTGAGCCGGCCGCTCAGAAAGCAATGGCAAACTACAGAACGCAATCTTGCCAAGAAATCAACATACAGCTGAAAGATGCTGGTGTTGACAGCGATGTCCTGTAAAGGATATGCCAAAAAAACAAAAAAACAAAATCTGTGTATAAAAAAAAAGTTATAGTGTGAAAGACAAAATCTTGCTTCCAGTTAATGTTCTTTAATGTTGCACTTCACTGCCTTTTTTGTGTGAATAATTTTAATTGTCTATATCAAAGCTGTTTGGATGCATTCTGGGGTGTTGAGCCAAGACTGCTATTTTAATTAATACACTGCAGGTTCTTGAACAATTGCCATGGAACTCTCACCACTCATAATGAAAATAACCAGCATGCTGTCATAGGAGAAAGAGCAATATTATTTTAACAAGAATAAAATCTATATGAAGCCAGAAAGCTAGATGATGGTAAAGTGACATATCTACTCCTCACTTACCAACACATCGGTCCAATGTGGAAGGCTGAACAGATGCAATGAAATAAACTAGGCTTTACAATCGTGCATGCTTCTTTTGTTCGCTTCCCGTGGCATGAATGCGTGCCATCCAGATTTCTGTAGTGCACCTCCTGGCTGGTTGCCTCCTCTTCAGCACCTTTCCTTTGCTGGAGTCTTACTAGAGCAGTGGTTCTCAACCTTTTTTGGCCCGTGCCCCCCTTCACCATATTTTCAGAACGTCATATTCCCCCCTTTGTATTTCCTACCTAACCTAAAAATTTGGCCCGTGTCCCCCTTCACCATATTTTTAGAATGACATTCCCCCCCCCCTTTTTTCGTATTTCCTACCTAAAATTCCCCCCTCCCGCCCCTACACAGTATACGTAATAATGGAAGCACATACTAAAACAAGTCTAGATGTCCACATAAAACGTGATTTGTGGGTCTACTTACTTTATAAAATAAATTTTAGAAGGGTGAGACATACAGAACCGTAAAGTATGAAGGGAAAAACAAGATAAAGTAATCGGTTCTTGTATTAACGCGATCTTGAAATAATCTTCATTCCCCCCCTGGAAACCCCAAAATTCCCCCCTGGAGGGGGGAGGGGGGGGGAAATTCCCTACCGGTTGAGAACCACTGTACTAGAGGTCAGATATGTATTCAAGTACACATGTGTCTGTGCATGTATGTACGTACATACATATCTAGAGCGGTCTGGTGTTTTTTTGTTGTTGTTGCTACCAGAGGTGATGAATGCACAAGCCCTGGGGGTATTTTGCAAGGTAGGACATTCATCCCAACTCTGAGCCCCTGGCTATATAACAGCAATTTGGAACCATCATGCATGCTTAAAACAGATTATCTGATCATCAGAATATGTTCACCTTTGCACAAGAGTTGCAACCGCATTCTTGTTTTGACTCTCTAAGGTGGCAGGTAAAAATCCATTAGCGTCATGACTCCCAAAGATCATGAACCTGCTGCAAATTTTTCACCACTACTTGTTATATTACATTTCACATCAATGACTCAAAAATAACTGATTTCCTGTGTTAATCAGTAATCACATATCAAGAAGAAAAAGCTCACATGTTAAAATATCACAAATGCACAAATGATTGAAGATACTACTTTGTCTTACAAAGAAAACAACTCACTTCTGTAGTAGCTTTGGACAAAAGTTCAAGACCTGAGGGACACACAGATACAGAAATAAATATCAATAACCTTGTTCTTCATAAAAATAAACCACAATAACCTTGTTCTCCTTTTGGTGCCTGGTTTGGAGCAGACATTGTTGATCACCAAATCTTCTTTGTCATCTGATGTTTCAATGAAGTTAATGTTGTTGTGTCCTCACACAAACACATGCACTAAATACTAATGTATGTTGACTTATACACACACCCCTATGCACACGTTTGCTTGTACAAGCACACACACATATATGAGAGGGATGGGATGGTGAAGACTAAACAGGGGGAGATAATTAAGGAATGCCTATACTCTACTGGGGAGCGGCTGGCCGAGTGGCTAGAATGCTGGATTCTTCTTTGGGAGACCTGGGTTTGAATCCTGGGTAAGGTGTGGAGTTTTTTTTTGGTTTTTTTCTGTCGGGGGCAAAAAGAAAATCCTAACCTGCACTAGCCAGGCGGCCTTAATTCCTCAGGCTCAAAGACCCCCCCCCCCTCCAGGTACTATATTGGCAGTAAATGACAGTGACAATTATACTCTACTGTTCATTAATCATGGTGACAATACTCAACATTCAAATGTTTGTTGCAAGGGGTCTTCAGCTACACATCATATCAAACTATACATCTCATGTTCTCATGGTGCCGACAGGTTTATGAAACATACTAGGACAGAGTCTTGGAGTATATGCTAGGACTGGCTTTCTTGGAGGACTTACTAGGACCAACAGTCTTGAAGGACATACAGGAATGGTAGTTCTGGAGGATATGCTAGGACTAGCTTTCTTGGAGGACACAATAGGACCAACAGTCTTGGGAGGTCAAACTAGGCTGACAGCCTTTGAGGACATGCACGACTGGCTTTCTTGTGGTGGTGGAGAAGCGAGGGAAAGAGTATATCATTCTTTCCATATTTGTAAAATTCCACACAGAAATGAACTGTGTTCGCATGAGTCAGAAACAGATATTACAACCTATGAGCCACTCCACCGCCATGTAGGTATCCGTGATCCCCGACAGTCAAACAATTCCAAATAGTAATCATGTTAACTTTGTCAGCACCAGACATCTGTTATTATAAAGTAACAGCTGCCAGGTACAGACAGATAAAATATATCTGGACACTCTTTCAGCTGTTATTATATAGTTTTACCGAGGAACCCACCATGCGTTTATTGCTAACTCTTTATAAGATATGTTTTTCTTAATGTCTATGTCCTTCAGTTGTTAACCCACCCCATACAGTGAAGTTCACACAAGAGACACCATTGCAGTTATAGACACTTCTCAAGCGATTGAAAGAAGAAGTTCCCCACTCTATCACAGTTAGTAAGAGCTGTGTAGGTCAGCATGGCTGAATGGATAAAAATGCAAGTTCTTAAACATCTGGTGTGCTTATGCCGACTTAAGGGGTACAACCTCTACACCAGACAGTTGGACTAAAATGTTGACTTCTCGTCCTTGACTTGGGGACGTAAATTACAAGTACCTCTGAAGTCGGAGTGGGTTCACCTGATGACGAGGGACACTGTTAATAGGTAAAGCTAATCCACATGCAAAATTAGTCCAGCACTACTAGAAGTAGTGTGTATGGACTACGCTTGAGTTCAAAGCGAGCGAGCAAAAAAAAAAAAGAGCTGTGGTTACATAGTAGTTAGTGTGCATGCCTGCTGAGATAGTGGTCCAAGTTCAATCCCCAACAGAGGCGGGATTATTTTTTCTGATCAGTACGGCCCTGGCGTCAACCTAACCTCATAAATTTGTGTACTGGACAATTTTCTGGGACAGAAAGGTGATGAGGAAGGGAACTGACCACCAACACCTGAAATGTCATGGCCTGGAATATGCGAAGGCACAACACTTCATACCATAATGGCAGTATGTGCTTTAGGACTTCTTTCTTTCATCGCAATTGTTACCTTAACCCCCTCTGTCTAATAGGGTTATTATCTGAAATCATTCTGATCCAACGATTATTAGTTTGAAGTAACAACTGCTTTGAATAGAACAAATTATAGTAACAACTATCTCAAACAGCATGAGTTAAAGTTAGTACTGCTTTCAATGGAACAAATTAAAGTAACAATTGTGTTAAATAGAATGAATTAAAATTAGAACTACTGTTATTAGAACAAGTTATAGTAACAGCTGAGTCTATTAGAATAAGTCAAATTAGCAATTCCTTCTATTAGAACAAGTTAAAGTAACAACTGCATCAAATAAAATACAAGTTAAAGTAACAACTGCTTCAAACAGAACAAGTTAAAGTAACAACTGCATCAAATAAAATACGTTTAAATAACATCTGCTTCACATAGAATGAGTTAACATAACACTACATAAAAAAAGCAAAGTGAAAGTAACAAGTGCGTCAAATAGAACAAATCTCCCCCGATGTGTCTCCACCTTGACGTGGTGGGGGAGCTTGCGTGTCCCATCGACCCCATTTGCTTGCCGATGGATGAAAAACTACATATCGGACAGCTTATGGGATAGGGACCAGACTAAGAGAGACACAACCTGCTGCTCTGCAGGTATAGACTGAGGATAACAGTCAAAAGTTTAAAAGGTGCACGAAGGCAGACGATTTTGGTCCGGACAAAACTCTTAAGGCTCTCTGTCGAGGGCTGTGGCTGAACGCCTCTAAGCCACAAACCCTCGGATCTGAGAGCCAGGCCGATACCCGTCTACCGGAAAATAGAAACGTGATACTGAGCAAGCTACATGCTCAGGTCTGATACATGTTCGAAGGCTCTCAGCTGGGGGATATGAGGGATTCCTGGATGAGAGGGCCTGGCCGTTTCTCGTTCACTGCTGCACGAAGGTAAGGTGCTGAGCCGGCAGCACATGTAGCCTACCTCGTGAGCGAGTACAAAAAAGTCAGAAAAGTGCCCCAGTCGAAGGACATGGTTACGGAAACTGTCTGTATCTAACTCATAGAGAGTGTAGACAAAAGTGGAAGAACGTCTCAACAACGCGAAATGGAACGCACGGCGAGCGAACCTATTGCGTGGTCTGAAATCACAAGCAAAAGCTTACCGAGTGGATGTCGCTCGCAGTCTGACCGCTCCTGGTGTGTGCTTGAGCGATCAGTGGCAAGCGGGATGCCCAACACATGGAAGTGAGGAACTAAAGCAGCCATGAGCAGGACGTGGAAACTCCTTGGGTGAGCCCAGTCTCAGAGCAATATGTGCCGGCTCTGCAATTATGGAAGCCTCCTTGGATAGCGAGATAATGCCCATGGTCTGCCCCTGCCTTCCCTTGAGGGCCGACCGCGATGTCGTTGATCGTTCTGTCTTGACCAGCTGAGATGTGGGTGACATTACAACAGTCTAACGTGCCTCGAAACCAGAGGAAGGCAAACCTCACTAAAAAATGCCCGCTGGAAGTCGGAAGTGTCGTCCTACGGGTGGCAAACTAAAAATTGACACTACGCATTTACGTCCGAGTGAAATGTCTCGTCCGAATGTCTCTCGTGCTAGGAACAGCTCTGACTACCTAGTTTCCTAATGCCGCTCTTGCTCGGAACAGCTCTGACTAGGTAGTTTTCCGAATGTCTGTCGTGCCTGGAACAGCTTTGACGGGCGGAACGACAAGCACATGTGTGAAAACTCGCTGAGTGAATACCTTCTGCAGACCTGTCTGGTTTGTGCGGGAACGGCTCGGGGCGAACGAAATGCCCAATATATTGAAGTGAGGAATTAAAGCAGCCATGAGCATGACGTGACCATTCCCCCGGTGAGCCCAGTATCAGGACGCTATGTGTCGGCCCTGCAACTATGGAAGCAACCTAGGATGGCGGAAAATGCTATGGACTGTGCCTTCCTTCTCTTGAGGGATGACCGAAGTCCTCGACTGTTCGAACTTGACCAGCTGGGATGTGGACGGTATCACAAAAGTGAGAGTCTCCCAGGATTGCTAACCTGGTCAAAAATGCACGCGGAAGCCGGATGTGTGACCTAAGGGTTTTCAACCCAAGGGTGCCTAACGCACACCGCAATCACATCTGAAAAAACACTCCGGATGAACGAAAAGAAGAAATAGAACAAATTAAAGTAATAACTCCATCAAATAAAAAGCTAAGTAACAACCCTGTTAGAACAAGCTAAAGTACCAACTGCTTCAGACAGAACGAGTTAAAAGTAAAAACTGCTTAGGACTGAAATAATTAATATAACAACAGCCCCAACTTACTAGGAAACTTGTCCAGCAAGGCCAGAGCCTTGGTCTCACCCACACCTGGACACGTGGTCAGGGCTGACATAATGGCAACATCAGCCGCCGGGGCACGCATAGGTTTCAGAAATGGATTGCTGTCTAATCTGCTCTCCACATACACCTGGTGTTACAATTCAAAATATGCAGTGAAATATCAACTTAACATAAACCAACTCACAAAGACTGAACTCTTCTTCTTTATCTCTCAATATGATGTTTGTGGTGTTGTCTGTTTACAGTTGCGATATTTGAGCCTTCGGCTACTGCCTTCAACTTACTTTAATATGACATTTTTAGGCCCCTTCAACATATACTCCAAATGTATGTGTACGTGGAAATGAGGTTGGTTATCATGTGTATATTTAATTTAACTGTGGAAGATATATACTAAATATATGGAGGGAAAGATGCTACCATGGTAAATGCTGCTCATGGATATGAGAGGATAAGGACTTCACATTCACTAGGCCATGGTTTTATAGGGTAAGGAGACCAGTTCCTTTCTTCACCACCTTCTTGTTCTTTCTTCAACCCAGAGAACAAAATAAGTACTAATTACATAATCTGAAACACAGACCAATAACGTCCGTGTGGGCATGGAATGTAGAACCCAATTCTTCAGGACTGTCCAACTTTCAGAGATCTGCCCTGCCAGATGCAGCCTGAAGGTATTGAGCTAAGTCTGCTTTGGTTTGGAAAAGACACATGTCTTCTTTATGACAAAAGGACTGCTGATATAGCATCAACAATAACCTGAACACTAAAGGAGTAAGAGGAGGTAGAAGAAGATAAGGTAGTAGTTCATTATCAGTAACAAACCACATAGAAGACCCCATTTCCATGAGGATATGGCACAAGGTGCACATTTGTCTGCTCAAATGGCACATGGTGGATGTTGTAGTTTTCACTTCACATTCAACTTCGGCGTCATTCAGCAAAATGTCTCCTGCCAAGGTGGGTTTTCAGTGGACTTAACCCCTAGAGATTTCCCATAAAGTGGTGCATAGCTGGATAGAAAAAGTTACGAGGGCGAGTTAATAAGTAAGTCACACAGTTCTGTGGGATGGCAGGTAAATTAAAACAAGGCACGCAATTCTATGCAGTCAGTTTGGGAGGACTGATAAAACGATGAGATAAATGCTTCAATGTTGGTGGAAATTATGTTGAGAAATAAAGGGATAATGTATGTATAAAAATACATTGGTTTAAAGTCGTTATCATAGTTAGTTATTTTTCTACAGCCATTTGTGACTTATTAACTTACCCTCGTACAATTGTGTCCTTAGTTCAATATAAAATTAGTGCAGCTTAAAGAAGAAACATGAGAAAGACAGGTACTTTGCCACATCAAATGACACACCATTTACACCAAAAAAAACATAATGGAGGGTCAATTTGAGGGTAATAGAGCTAGAGGGTATCAAAGATACAAGTGGACAGATATCAAGATACTGACATGGTGCAGTCTAGAAACTCCTAGAAGTGAATCATGGACAATTAGCAGACATGTGAGTAATTATGTCGAAGCTGCAGAAATGTGGTTTTATAGAAGAATGATGAGAACACTGTGGATGGATGGATAAAAGGGGTAATGACGATATCTTGATAGACATTTCTCACATATAGAACTGATTACTGGCATCAGAAGAAGATTGTCCACAGTCTTTAGGCATGTCATGAGAAGGGGAAACCTGGAGTGTGTTGCCACAACGAGAAAGCTGGAGGGGAGGCAGATTGGGATCAAGAGAGAAGATGCTGGACAGCTTGACATTATAGCACAAAGGAACATCTCTCATCTCATCTCGTCATGTTCCTCTTGTACCTTGCGGTGTCGAGGTGAAGTATAAACTTCGTGAGAGTTCCCGATTATGGGCTTCATATATCGATATTCCCATGGACTCTGCTATTCCCTCCGTCCAACGTTTACGTGGTCGGCCTCTTCCTCTGTTTCCATCTGGTCTGTACATCATTGCTTGTTGTGGTATGCTGTTGACTGGTAACCTACTTGCATGGCCAAACCATTTGACTTGCTGCTTTCTAATAAAATCTAGTGCTGCTTTAACCCCCACGTTAGTCCTGATTTCTTCATTTCTGATCTTATCTCTTCTTGATACATTGAGTATTCTTCTTAGGAACCTCATTTCTGTTGTTGTGATTTTTCTTTTCTCTTTTTCTGGAACATCATTATCAGAAATGACTGGCAGTACACACGACAGAAGGCTGTGAAAATACATGATCAGCAATGCCATACAGCATGGATCATAAGACAGCATAGCAGAATGTACAAGGTTCAAGACAGAGATTGATGAAAATCCAATACCACCAACTGTCTCTGCAGAAACAGCACTGTATGATGATGATGATGAAGAGTCAGAGCAAATAAACAAGTCTATATTACCACTGTATGATGATGATGATGATGAGTCAAGAGCAAAGAAACAAGTCTATATTACCACTGTATGATGATGATGATGATGATGAGTCAAGAGCAAATAAACAAGTCTATATTACCACTGTATGATGATGATGATGATGATGAAGAGTCAGAGCAAATAAACAAGTCTATATTACCACTGTATGATGATGATGATGATGATGAGTCAAGAGCAAAGAAACAAGTCTATATTACCACTGTATGATGATGATGATGATGATGAGTCAAGAGCAAAGAAACAAGTCTATATTACCACTGTATGATGATGATGATGATGAGTCAAGAGCAAAGAAACAAGTCTATATTACCACTGTATGATGATGATGATGATGATGAGTCAAGAGCAAAGAAACAAGTCTATATTACCACTGTATGATGATGATGATGATGATGAGTCAAGAGCAAAGAAACAAGTCTATATTACCACTGTATGATGATGATGATGATGATGAGTCAAGAGCAAAGAAACAAGTCTATATTACCACTGTATGATGATGATGATGATGAGTCAAGAGCAAAGAAACAAGTCTATATTACCACTGTATGATGATGATGATGATGATGAGTCAAGAGCAAATAAACAAGTCTATATTACCACTGTATGATGATGATGATGATGATGAGTCAAGAGCAAATAAACAAGTCTATATTACCACTGTATGATGATGATGATGATGATGAGTCAAGAGCAAAGAAACAAGTCTATATTACCACTGTATGATGATGATGATGATGATGAGTCAAGAGCAAAGAAACAAGTCTATATTACCACTGTATGATGATGATGATGATGAGTCAAGAGCAAAGAAACAAGTCTATATTACCACTGTATGATGATGATGATGATGATGAGTCAAGAGCAAATAAACAAGTCTATATTACCACTGTATGATGATGATGATGATGATGATGAGTCAAGAGCAAAGAAACAAGTCTATATTACCACTGTATGATGATGATGATGATGAGTCAAGAGCAAATAAACAAGTCTATATTACCACTGTATGATGATGATGATGATGATGAGTCAAGAGCAAATAAACAAGTCTATATTACCACTGTATGATGATGATGATGAAGAGTCAGAGCAAATAAACAAGTCTATATTACCACTGTATGATGATGATGATGATGATGAGTCAAGAGCAAAGAAACAAGTCTATATTACCACTGTATGATGATGATGATGATGATGAGTCAAGAGCAAAGAAACAAGTCTATATTACCACTGTATGATGATGATGATGATGATGAGTCAAGAGCAAAGAAACAAGTCTATATTACCACTGTATGATGATGATGATGAGTCAAGAGCAAAGAAACAAGTCTATATTACCACTGTATGATGATGATGATGAGTCAAGAGCAAATAAACAAGTCTATATTACCACTGTATGATGATGATGATGAAGAGTCAGAGCAAATAAACAAGTCTATATTACCACTGTATGATGATGATGATGATGAGTCAAGAGCAAATAAACAAGTCTATATTACCACTGTATGATGATGATGAAGAGTCAGAGCAAATAAACAAGTCTATATTACCACTGTATGATGATGATGAAGAGTCAGAGCAAATAAACAAGTCTATATTACCACTGTATGATGATGATGAAGAGTCAGAGCAAATAAACAAGTCTATATTACCACTGTATGATGATGATGATGAGTCAAGAGCAAATAAACAAGTCTATATTACCACTGTATGATGATGATGATGATGAAGAGTCAAGAGCAAATAAACAAGTCTATATTACCACTGTATGATGATGATGATGATGAGTCAAGAGCAAAGAAACAAGTCTATATTACCACTGTATGATGATGATGATGATGATGAGTCAAGAGCAAATAAACAAGTCTATATTACCACTGTATGATGATGATGATGATGAAGAGTCAGAGCAAATAAACAAGTCTATATTACCACTGTATGATGATGATGAAGAGTCAGAGCAAATAAACATGTCTATATTACCACTGTATGATGATGATGATGAGTCAAGAGCAAATAAACAAGTCTATATTACCACTGTATGATGATGATGATGATGAAGAGTCAAGAGCAAATAAACAAGTCTATATTACCACTGTATGATGATGATGATGATGAGTCAAGAGCAAATAAACAAGTCTATATTACCACTGTATGATGATGATGATGAAGAGTCAGAGCAAATAAACAAGTCTATATTACCACTGTATGATGATGATGAAGAGTCAGAGCAAATAAACAAGTCTATATTACCACTGTATGATGATGATGAAGAGTCAGAGCAAATAAACAAGTCTATATTAACCACTGTAGTGATGATGATGAAGAGTCAGAGCAAATAAACAAGTCTATATTACCACTGTATGATGATGATGATGAGTCAAGAGCAAATAAACAAGTCTATATTACCACTGTATGATGATGATGATGATGAAGAGTCAGAGCAAATAAACAAGTCTATATTACCACTGTATGATGATGATGAAGAGTCAGAGCAAATAAACAAGTCTATATTACCACTGTATGATGATGATGATGAGTCAAGAGCAAATAAACAAGTCTATATTACCACTGTATGATGATGATGAAGAGTCAGAGCAAATAAACAGTCTATATTACCACTGTATGATGATGATGATGAGTCAAGAGCAAATAAACAAGTCTATATTACCACTGTATGATGATGATGATGATAAGAGTCAAGAGCAAAAAAAACAAGTCTTATTACCACTGTATGAGATGATGAATGATAGAGTCAGAGCAAATAAACAAGTCATATTACCACTGTATGATGATGATGCAAGAGTCAGAGCAAATAAACAAGTCTATATTACCACTGTATATGATGATGATGAGAGTTCAGAGCAAATAAACAAGTCTATATTACCACTGTATGATGATGATGAAGAGTCAGAGCAAATAAACAAGTCTATATACCACTGTAGATGATGATAAGAGTCAGAGCATAAACAAGTCTTATTACCACTGTATGATGATATATGAGTCAAGAGCAAATAAACAGTCTATATTACCACTGATGATGTATGATGAAGAGTCAAGAGCAAATAAACAAGTCGATATTACCACTGTAGGATGATAGATGTATGAGTCAAGAGCAAAGAAACAAGTCCTATATTACCACTTTATGATGATGATGATTATGATGAGTCAGAGCAAATAAACAAGAAACAAGTCTATATTACCACTGTATGATGATTATGATGATGAAAGCGTCAGGCAAATAACAGTCTATATATTCCACTGTATGATTATGATGAAGAGTCAGAGCAAATAAACAAGTCTATCTACCACTGTATGATGATGATGAAGAGTCAGAGCAAATAAACAGTCTATATTTACCACTGTATGATGATGATGATGATGAGTCAAGCAGCAAAGAAAACAGTCTATATTACCGACTGTGATGATGATGATGATGATGAGTCAAGAGCAAATAAACAAGTCTATATTACACACTCGATGATATGATGAGATGAATGAGTCAGAGCAAATAAACAAGTCTATAATTCCACTGTATGATGATGATGGATGATGAGTCAAGACAAATAAAACAAGTCTATATTACCACTGTATGATGATGATGATGAATGATAGATCAAGAGGCAAAGAAAAACCTTAATAGAGCAAAGAAACAAGTCTATATTACCACTAGTATGATGAATGATGATGATTGAGTCCAAGAAGCAAATAAAACACGTCTATATTACCCAATACTGGTATCATGATGCTGGAAAGAGTCAGAGCAAATAAACAAGTCTATATATACCACTCTGGTATGATGATTATAAGAGTCAGAGCAGAATAAACAAGTCTATATTCCCACTGTATGATGATGAAGGAAGAGTCAGAGCAATAAACAAGTCTATATTACCACTGTATGATGATGTGATGAATGGGGTGGGGGGGAGTCAAGAAGCAAAGAAACAAGTCCTATATGACCCAACGGTATGATGATGATGATGAATGAATGAGTCAAGAGCAATAAACAAGTCTATATTAATAACCACTGGTATGATTATGATGATGAAGATCAGAGCATAATAAAACTCTAAGTACCCACTGTATGATGAGGAAATGATGAGAAGTCAAGAGCAATAAAACAAGTCTATATTACCACTGTATGATGAGGATGATGACGAGTCGAGCAAATAAACAGTCTATATTACAAATGTATGAAGATGATATGATGATGAGTCAAGAGCAAATAAAACAATTCTATATTTACCTACTTGTATGATGATGGGAATGAGTGAAGTAGTCAGAGCAAATAACACGTCTATATTACCGACTGTAGAGATGATGATGATGATGAAGAGTCAGATGCAAATAAACAAGTCTATCTTACATTACCACTGTATGATGATGATGATGAATGATGAGTCAGAATCAAATAAGACACAAGTTCCTATATTACCACTGTATGTGATGATGATGAAGAGTCGCATGAGCAACATAAACAGTCTATATTTCTACACTGGATGCATGATGACTGTATGCATGCATGACGGGTCAGAGCAACTAAACATTCTATATTACCACTGTTGTGATGATGATGATGATGAGTCAAGAGCAAATAACAAGTCTCATTACCACTTGTAGGATGATGAGGATGAAGAGTCAGAGCAAATAAACAAGTCTATATTACCACTCGTATGATGATGACTGATGATTCGAGTCAAGAGCAATAAACAAGTCTATGATTACCACTGTATATGATGATGATGATGATAGGATCAAGAGCAAGTAAACAAGTCTATATTACCACTGTATGAGTGATGATGATGAGTCAGAGCAAATAAACAAGTCTATATTATCCGCATGTATGATGACTCTGACTAGAGGTCACAGCAAATAACAAGTCTATATTAACCACTGTACTGAATGCTGATGAAGAGTCAGAGCAATAAACAGTCTATATTACCACTGTATGATGATGATGAAGAGTCAGTAGCAATATAAACAGTCTATAGTACCACTGGTATGATGATGATGATGATGAGTCAAGAGCGAAAGAACAAGTCTAGTATTATGCCACTGTATGATATGACTGATGATGATGATGAGAGTCCAAGAGCAATAAACAAGTCTATATTACCACGGTATGTTGAGGATGATGAAGTTCAGAGCAAATAAACAAGATGCTATATTACCACTGTATGATGATGATGTATTGTGGAATGATGAAGAGTCAGAGCAAATCAACGAGTCTATATATGACCACTGTATGATGATGATGATGATGATGAGTCACGAGCAAATACACGTCTATATTACCAAGAACAAGTCTATATTACTACTGCATGCTGATGATGATGATGACGAGTCAGCGCGATAAACAAGTCTATATACCACTGTGATGATGATGCTGATGATGTGAGTCAAGAGCAAAGAAACAAGTCTATCTTACCACTGTATGATGATGATGATGATGATGAGTCCAGATGCATAAACCAGTCTATATTACACTGTAGAGATGATGATGATATGATTAAGAGTCAACGAGCAAGATAGCAGGTCTATCATTACCACTGTATGATGATGCATGAGGGGATGATGAGTCAGAGCAAATAACAAGTCTATATTACCACTGTATGATGTGATGAGGATGATGAGTCAGAGCAAATAACAGTCTATATTACAGACTGTATGAGGATGATGATGATGATGAGTCAAGAGCATAATAAACCAGTCTATATTACCACCTGTTGATGATGATGATGAGGATGAGTCAAGAGCAAAGTAACAAGTCTATATTACCACTGTATGATGATGATGATGATGATGAGTCAAGAGCAAAGAAACAAGTCTATATTACCACTGTATGATGATGATGATGATGAGTCAAGAGCAAATAAACAAGTCTATATTACCACTGTATGATGATGATGAAGAGTCAGAGCAAATAAACAAGTCTATATTACCACTGTATGATGATGATGATGATGATGAGTCAAGAGCAAAGAAACAAGTCTATATTACCACTGTATGATGATGATGATGATGAGTCAAGAGCAAATAAACAAGTCTATATTACCACTGTATGATGATGATGAAGAGTCAGAGCAAATAAACAAGTCTATATTACCACTGTATGATGATGATGAAGAGTCAGAGCAAATAAACAAGTCTATATTACCACTGTATGATGATGATGATGATGAGTCAAGAGCAAAGAAACAAGTCTATATTACCACTGTATGATGATGATGATGATGAGTCAAGAGCAAATAAACAAGTCTATATTACCACTGTATGATGATGATGATGATGAGTCAAGAGCAAATAAACAAGTCTATATTACCACTGTATGATGATGATGATGATGATGAGTCAAGAGCAAATAAACAAGTCTATATTACCACTGTATGATGATGATGATGATGATGAGTCAAGAGCAAAGAAACAAGTCTATATTACCACTGTATGATGATGATGATGATGAGTCAAGAGCAAATAAACAAGTCTATATTACCACTGTATGATGATGATGATGAGTCAAGAGCAAATAAACAAGTCTATATTACCATCTGAACCAGGAAAGCTGCAGCCTCCTTGTGGTCAGCAATAGGCACCACATTAAGTCCAAGGTCGCTGACACAAAACTTCTGGACATCGTAATAGTACTGTGATGTGGTGGTGGTTTTCTCAACAAGCACAATTCCCCGGACATTGTTTGCCTTTGTGATTGGAAACAGAACAGTACACATATAAACAGGATACATGTAAACAAAAGGTAACCAGTGTCACAACTGTCTGTTATTTTCCTTATGTTCTGTTTGCACTTTGACATCCTCATCAGAGACAAGTAGTGGTTGTTAGGTCAAATGAATGAATCACCAAAACGCAAGAAGTACACTGTAAACTTTACTAGAACATGATCACAGGTAAAAAAACATGGACGTTGTGGCCAAAGCTTTCATCAGCAGACAAACAACAAATACACACCTATACAACTACATGACAATATAAATATAAAAGTGACATCTATATCTTTATAACTCTTATCAGTTCTGTTATCAGTTATCAGTTGGGGTATCTTCGTTGCACTCCGGACATGTCCATAGGTGCTCAGATCCTCCCCCCAGCATATGCATCAGCGTCCGGTGGCTAATAGTGCCAGTTCTGTGTTGGTTGACGAGGCGCTTTGTTTTCCCGATGTACCTCTCGCGTCTGGCTGTGCCGATTCTTACTCCCAGGTCTTTCATCCTGGACAGCGATGTGGAATCATTGACGTCAAAGTCCTCTGTTCTCGCCATATCTTTAAGGACGTTAATAACATCGACACGATCCATGGGCTGGCCATCTACAGGGGGTGCAGAGCCAGCCAGTTTGTCAGCTCGTTCATTTCCCTCATCTCATCATTTCATCTTTATAACTCTATAACTGTACAGTATAGTTGGGTCAAAGTATGCAGAGGCAGGTAGTGCATTTGGGGTGTGAGGTGCTAAACATTCACATATTCTGGGCAATGATATAATGATGTAAGGTGGTGAGCTTCCTTCCTCACTGCCTCTCCTTTCCTAGCAATACCCAGAGATACTGAAAATTATTTGGTACCCTTTTTCTGAAGCCGAGTTACTCGAGTCAAACATTTTTTTAAAACCTGCCAGTGCTGTAGTGACAGTACATCACCTCAAGATTGCAAGATTTTCTTCATCTTAGGATCCCATGTGTCATGGTAATGACTATGTAATCAGTTGATTTCACAGAAGGGTTAGGCTTGTATAGTAGCAGAGGATAGACACAGTAACCTCCGAGTCATGGCCCCCCCCCCCCCCCCACACACACACACACAAACACATCCCAGACAATTATCTAGTACTCCTTTTATGAGACTGGGTCAATTCTTGAATTGTGGTTGTTATTAATCCTAATATTACTGGGGACATGAACGCAGACCAACTTACATGCTCACCCAACAGCCAGCAAAGAGTCCCAATACTTATGGTACCAGTAGCAGTCTGATTACATGTCCGCCTGGCCTTTCTCTGAGTGCCGAGTGTCGGCCAGATCTTCTGGTCACTCCCTGCAGCACCATTTTCTCCAGGTCGTGATGATCTATATGTTCATCTGCCCTACACACACAATCTCAAAGAGCCATGACCACGTCTGCCTTATCATGCACCATTACCCCACAGAGAGTTGCAGACCCAGCCAGTCTGTCTACCTTCTCATTTCTCATCACACCAGCATGTCCTGGGGGGAAAATGTAATAGATCCCCTCTATTTTTGATTGTTGAAGTGAAGCCTGCCACTCAGCCTAAAGCATGTCTGTCTTCACCCTTCTTATCATATTGTGTGAGTCCGTTATAATCACGACAAGTGTGTTCTGTTTGTCTCCAGCCAGCAGAAAGTCGCTGTGACTACCTCCACTCTCCGACTACATGTTGTGGTATCATAGTGCTTATGAAATGTCTTTGATTAATATCTATATGCAGCCACATGAAAGACACTTGCTTCTTAAATTGTTACTTTGATTTGTTTGCTCATTTTGTGCCATTGTTTTTTCATGCTGCTCAGTCTCTTCATTGCTATGAATAGTCTCCTGATTTCTTTTGACAAGTCCCATTATTGTTAATTACATATCTAGAAAGAATAGACAAATACAAAGTGAAAATGACAGTGTCCAGACCTTTCTTAATCTTGCCACACTCCGCTTGTAAGTTCCTCCAACGACATCTGCTTCTAATAAGTACACCACTCCAGTGTTGCAAGAAGGATGGAAGTCAATGACACTTGTTGATGTCTCAAAATGGACTGGTAATGAAACTGGTAAAGATAACATCACAGAATTAGAATAAACATAAATCTACAATTGAAGTCAAGGGACGAGGTCGAACTGTCTGTCCCAAATAGTCAATCTGGGGAGCTGCGGGAGTGTCAAGGCTACACGCTCGTCTGGTGGTCTTGAGTTCAATCCACATTGGGGAGGTCATCATTTTTAAAAATTGAACTGGGTTCCCAGGTTGACCTAACCTAACATGGGTTCCCAGGTTGACCTAGCCTAACATGGGTTCCCAGGTTGACCTAGCCTAACATGGGTTCCCAGGATGACCTAGCCTAACATGGGTTCCCAGGTTGACCTAACCTAACATGGGTTCCCAGGTTGACCTAACCTAACATGGGTTCCCAGGTTGACCTAGCCTAACATGGGTTCCCAGGTTGACCTAGCCTAACATGGGTTCCCAGGATGACCTAGCCTAACATGGGTTCCCAGGATGACCTAGCCTAACATGGGTTCCCAGGATGACCTAGCCTAACATGGGTTCCCAGGTTGACCTAACCTAACATGGGTTCCCAAGTAGACCTAGCCTAACATGGGTTCTCAGGTTGACTTAGCCTAACATGGGTTCCCACCTAAACTAACATGGGTTCCCAGGCTAACCTAGCCTAACATGGGTTCCCAGGATGACCTAGCCTAACATGGGTTCCTAGGTCTACCTAGCCTAACATGGGTTCCCAGGATGACCTAGCCTAACATGGGTTCCCAGGTTGACCTAACCTAACATGGGTTCCCAGGTTGACCTAGCCTAACATGGGTTCCCAGGATGACCTAGCCTAACATGGGTTCCCAGGTCTACCTAGCCTAACATGGGTTCCCAGATGTTGTTTGTCCATCAAGAATGATGATGACCATTCATTTCATCCAGTGGGGTTGAAGGTGTGGAGCCGTGGGTTCTAAGATGGCTGATAAGGCCTATTTTGGCTCGAAATGTTCTTTGACAATGTGGGCAAAGAATGCTTGAAGTCTCTGGAGGAGGATTTCCTGCAGTGGTTTTTCTGTCCTGCCTTTTCTTCACAGCTCTTGCAGTCCTGGTTGCCTCACATATGACTGCACCTTTGCGCAATGATGCACGCCACGAATTTCGGTCTCTGGCTGCAGCCTCCCAGGTGTCATGATGAATTCCAAAAGCATTCAGTGAAATTTTCAGAGTGTCTTTAAAACGTTTCCTCTGGCCACCTTGGGAGCGTTTACCACAACGCAGTTCGCTGTAAAAAATTCGTTTAGGGAGCCTGTGATCTGACCAGCCCAGCGAATCTGATTCTTCATCAGTAGAGTGTGGATACTGGGCAATATGCTCTTTCTAGGACTTCAGTGTCTGGAATCTTGTCTTGCCATTTAATCTTCAGTAGCTTCCTTAGGCAGACTGTGTGGAAGTGGTTTAATTTCCTAGTGTGTCGCTGATAAACAGTCCAGGTTTCACAAGCATATAGCAGTGTGGATAATACAACTGCTTTGTAGACTTTTAGCTTTGTTTGCAGGCTTATTCCAGTTCTGTCCCATACATTCTTGTACAGTCTGCCAAAGGCTGCACTGGCCTTGGAGATTCTTGCATTCACTTCGTCATCGATTGTGGCAGCTTGTGACACGGTGCTGCCAAGATAGGTGAATTTGTCCACAACACTTTGTCTATGATCATTCACTTTGATATTCGGCACAGTGTGATTATTCCCTGGAGCTGGCTGGTACATAACTACAGTCTTCTCCAAGTTGATATTGAGCCCAAAGTTGGCACAGACATGTGAGAAAGCTGAAACATTATGTTGCATGTCCGTCTCTGAGTTGGCGTATAGAGCGCAATCATCAGCAAACAGGAGCTCTCTGACGGTGCCACTGTTAATTTTGGTTTTAGCTTTCAGCCTTCTGAGATTGAATAACTTTCCATCCATACGGTAGTTGATGTTAATTCCAATGTCGTCGTTCTCAAAGGCATTCATCAACATGGCTGAAAACATGAGGCTGAACAGTGTTGGTGCCAGGACACATCCTTGCTTCACTCCATTGGTGACAGGAAAGGGTTCAGACAGTTCACCATTTTCCTGTACTCTTGCCTGCATGCCGTCATGAAATAGCCGCACTATTTGGACAAACTTTCGTGGACAGCCATATTTTGCCATAATCTTCCACAGTCCTTCTCTGACTAATCGTCATCGATTGTGGCAGCTTGTGACACGGTTCCCAGGTAGACCTAGTCTAATATGGGTTCCCAGGATGACCTAACCTAACATGGGTTCCCAGGATGACCTAGCCTAACATGGGTTCCCACCTAGCCTAACATTGGTTCCCAGGTTGACCTAGCCTAACATGGGTTCCCACCTAGCCTAACATGGGTTCCCAGGTTGACCTAGCCTAACATGGGTTCCCACCTAGCCTAACGTGGGTTCCCAGGTTGACCTAACAAACATGGGTTCCTGCCATAGACCTAGATCAGGCTACGAATTGAGAGACACAATTTGCACAACATGAGCTAAAGAAGATTGGGAAAATGTGCAAGACGTTTTGGGTGCAGGCGCGAAAGCGTCACAAAAAACGTCACTGAGAGATGAGTTAGACTTGGGCTGCCGTCCAGCTCGGACGCGGCATGTCTTCTGGAGCATGGCTAACAGTCCGTTATGCCGCTCTTTGTGTTCAGCAGTGCGTATGTCAGATACATTACATTCCCTGTGGAGCGATTGAGTGTCAGAAAATCGTCGACATATTAAAGTCAATTTGCGAGAGGAAAGTCATTGTGGAGTTTTGTTCCAGTGGCTGTATTTGGTCTTCAGTTAAGCAAGGAGAACTAGAAGGTATCAAATATTATTGTTATTATGTCAAACCCTAGATGCATCGGTAGCCTAATTAACTCCACTCCTTGGCAATGGGAGTTTGATCATGCAAGAGCTAATGCAATTACAAGAGCTCAAGGAAAAAGGGATAAAGACAGTGACAAATTAGAAAATAATATCAGACTAGTGACTGATTTACCAGAAGACTAAAAACAGCCACTGGAACAAAACTCCACAAAGACTTTCCTCTCGCAAATTGACTTTAATATGTCGACGAGCCCCCATTGCCAAGGAGTGGAGTTAATTAGGCTACCGATGCATCTAGGGTTTGACATAATAACAATAATATTTACACAGGTTATGGTAGTAAATGGAAATATTCTTCAACAAGTGAATCGGTACAATTATCTTGGAACAGTCATAACATCTGATGGGAGATGCCTTGAAGAGATTAGAACAAGAATCGCCATGGCGAAAGTAGCCTTTAGCAAGAAGAAAAACATTCTGACCAATAAAAAGATGTCAATTGAAACGAGAAAAAGAGTGTTGAGGGGATACATAGAGCATGTTATTTTGTATGGATGTGAAACTTGGACAATGAGCAGCCACGCTGAAAAACATCTGATGGCTGCAGAAATGTGGTTTCTGAGGAGAATGCAAAGAATACCATGGACAGACAGAAAAACCAATGACCAAGTACTACAGGAGACAAATGACAATCGTAAATTGATTAGTGAAATTAGACGTAGAGTCAACATTTTTTTGTGGACATGTTATGAGAAGAAATGGATTGGAAAACTTAGTGACAGCTGGCAAGATCGAGGGGAACAGACCAAGAGGAAGACCGAGAGGAAAATACCTGGATGGCTTGGCCACATGGCATGGACGAGACAGGAACACTGAGCTGATCCACGACACTGGTGATCGAGTGAAATGGCGAGTCATGACCGCCCACGCTTTCCGGCATGGCACATGATTGATTGATTTGATCAAAGGAAAAAGAATTGAAATTTATTATAACACTGACATTTGTTAGTCTTGTGAGGAAAGCAGGAAAATACCAGGGAATATAGGAGGCGCAGATGAAGATGAGTTTGGAAAACATAAGCATCTTGGCAAAAAAAAATAATAAAATAAGGAACATCAACCTCATTCAAATATTGGACGACATAGAAGAATGGAAAGTGTTCATCGCCATCAAAGCATTGCCAATCACGACAATCAGTGAGTCGCGTCGTGTCGTCTGCTCCTGAAATTGAAACAAGCAAGTCAAGAAATTAATTGACTAAGAAATTAATCAATTACCTTGCAGATCTGAAACGAGTTTACTTCCTTTCCAGCGCGAATTAACGCAGATATGGCCAACTGGAACTTTGATTCCACAAGTCTGTGTAGAATGCATTATTATACTGGCATTTCTGTACCAAACAACAAATTAGATTAGTAGACAGTCGCCCTGACGGCCACTTCTTTGCCAGCTTCTGCTAGTAAATCGAAAACTACAGTGTGGTATCGTTAAAAACAACAACTGTCAGAAAGCACGAAACAGATCAAATTGACATAAATATTTAAATAAGAACATTTGAAAAAGTCGCTTAAAAGTCGACAGGGTTTATTTCATTGCACCGGGTTTTATCCCATATAGCTCGGTCTCTTTCAGCAGAGCGGAAAGCGTCGCAAAAAGCACGAACTCCGTAGCTCTAGCGACGACCCACAGGAGTCTCCTGAAAAATTTAACTCGTTAACCGAAGGACGCGGCCCGGAATCGAACCTACTACCTCCGGAGCCCGAGTCAAATGGCTTGAAAATAAGAATATTGACTAGCTGAAGCCTGAAGCAGAGTTTATTACCATAAAATTCTTCTTCTTCTTCTTCTTCTTCTTCTTCTTCTTCTTCTTCTTCTTCTTCTTCTTCTTCTTCTTCTTCCTCCTCCTCCTCCTCCTCCTCCTCCTCCTCCTCCTCCTCCTCCTCAATTTACCCCAGTCAAGAGGTGAATATTGAAGAGGGTTGACTATTAGAGGCGATAAAACAAAGAAAATTAATCTATTTTGGTCACTTGAAACGTCATGAAAGTTTGGAGAGAACATATTAATGGAGGGGCATATGCCTGGGAAGAGAGGAAGAGGAAAACCAAAGAGAAGATGGGTGCAAGATGTGATGGATGATCTCCAGAGTGTATCGGACGCAGGAAATGGCGCTTGTGGTCGAGAAGTTTTCCGGAAGGTTGTTACGGGAGCGAGGTCCTACAAAGAACATGCTTTTTTTTGTACGCATAACCTTTACAGGACATCGCTGTCAACGACAGCATCTTTCAGCTGATTGTTGGTTTCTTGGCAAGATTACGCTCAGTAGTTTGATTGTTGATTTCTTGGCAAGATTACGCTCAGCAGTTTGCCATTGCTTTCATAAACCCCATAAGTTACCGACGCGGGGAGAACCGCTACTGATTCTCGCGTTAGTCACGTTACTCATGAGAGTATACGGAATTACGGAGAAAGACGTTAAACACTAAGCCAGAGAGACCAGCAAAGACTTGCTACTGAATGAAATAATGAAGTGTTGGGGGAGATGTAAAGATATTGTATGCGCTCTTTCTAAGTTGGTGTTCATTTCTCTCTAAGGTTGTTCTTGATACCATCACTCCATGTTTAAAGTGGTTTTCCGTTGCTCTGTATCCATATTTCTTCAATGTGACTCTTTGTGGTAGATAGCACCAGGACATTCTTGTGACATGGTTAAGCCATTTAACCGGTTGTTCTTTAATGACGTACTTGCTGGTTTCAGACTTAGTCGTCTTCTAATTTCCTCATTCCCAATTCTATCTCGCACGGGGTTACTCCTGCAGCTCTTCTAAAGCATCGCATCTCTGTTGTTATGATTTTGCGCTCATTAGTTGCAGTAAGTGCCCATGTTTGACACTGGTAGCATAACGTCGACCGAAAAAATTGTTTTAAAAGCTAGTTGCATTTCCTTTACAGGACTTTGCAGTCAACAACATAATTTTTTGCTGTGGTGATCTCTTGACAAATTTACGTTTAGTAGTTTGCCATTGATTTCTGAACGACCGACACCCATACCATTTCATAAAAAACCAACGCAAGGCGGTCTGCTGCCAAATCGCCCACAGCTGTGTTTTGAAAAATAGTACTTGTGAGCTTTACTTAAGTATTTACAGGCATCTTTCTATGCGACTGAAGTGGCGTTAGTTGTCCCAGTATATAATCAGTTATCACAATCACCAGATCAGCTCTGTGTTCTTGTCTCGACCCTACAAAGCGGTCAAGTCTTCAATATATTTACTTCTCTGCCTTCCCCTTGTTCTGTTCCCTTCAGTCTTGCCAGTTGTCACCAAGTTAAAAGGTTTATTAGTTCTCATAATGTGCCCAAAAGAATTGACTATCTACGTCTAATTTCTCTAATCAGTTTACGATTTTCATTTGCCTCTTGTAGGACTTCCTCGTTGGTTTTTCTGGCTGTCCATGGTATTCTTTGCATTTTTCTCAGAAGCCCAATTTATGATGTTATTGTGTGTGTTTTTTTCCAGCTTGTCTGCTCATCACCCACTATCTATTTATAGATAGGAACAATGGCTACTGTCAGTGCTTGCTTGGTTGCTTGTGTTCACTGGCTGTGAACTCCAACGCGAAGTCCTGTATGTCGGATGAAGGCATCCTGTTGTCCAACATCAGTGTGATGTCATACAGGACCTGAGGTTTGCGTGAGTATCCGTTGTCCCATGTCTGGCTTATTGGTGTGCAGACTGGTGGTTCCTCGCCGTACAGGCAGACACTCTCCGACTTCGGAGGAATCGGCGATCCTACTGACTATAGCCAGGACCCCGAAGGGACCTGTTGCCCAGGACTCGGCGAGGAAGCATCAATAGGTCTTGGCCAGTGTATAATCCTTGTTGGAAACACCTCTTCAAAGAGATTATGGCAGACTACCGTTTTTATAGATGTCTAGAAAACCATAGCAGTCAAAGAGATTATGGCAAACAACAACAGACTCTTGTAAAGGCTGTTCTACGTTGTACACTAATCTGTTCTTCCTCGTTGAATATTCCTTTCACTTTTGTCTGGATTTTTACTGGTAGTCTACATTCTTCTCTCCATGGAGTTCGTTCTGGAATAATTTTCAGGAGTTACCAATTGTGGGCAGATCGGGGATTTCTCTGCAGAGTCGTTTGGTCTGGTGGATAAAACTGTTTCTTTTCAACCGCCCCAGAGCTAGGTTTTCATATCTGTTCTATATAGGGTGGCAGTCAAGGAGATTATGGCAGACTACCGTCTTTACAGTTTCCTAGAAAACTATAGCAGTCAAAGAGATTATGCTGAGGATGTATTCTGCCTATATTAGTGTTTTTGAATCTTTGTGCTTTCTCAGTGCTTGTGTCCTCCGCATCTTCTCCATCTTCACTATAGCGTTTGATCTCAACCCCCCCCCCCCCCCCCCCCCCCCCCCAACCATGACTATAAATGCTTGATTTTGCACCTTGTAATGGGGTATTTGATACTTAACACCATGGAGTTTACCCTTTCCCAGGCGTTCTGTTGATAAACTTCGCAAAGCTATTGTCTCGCTGTCTCCTCTTAGTTTTCTCAGGATGACCAGCTTACTTCTAGCCTTTGTTAATGCGTCGTTGCTGCGCTCTCTCATCCTGTCATCATAATTTACTCTAAGGGATCTTTATCTTCGTAAAGGTGTATCCCATGCATACGGATTATGCCTGCCCTTTGCCTGGGAGAGAGGGTAAATAGAGTGGTGCTGCACTTGTCAGTGTTTATGTTTACACACCATCTATTTGTCCATGTAATTAATGCACCTACAGATCTTTGTAGCAATCTATATATGGTAATTGATGCTCCATAGGACCAGGTCATCAGCGCACACTGACACTTTAATTCCACGTGGTAGTTCGGCAACAAGGTCATTGATTATGATTAGGAAAAGTGTGGGGGACACCTTGACGTAGTATAACTTTCTTGTTCGCGAGTCCGTCTGTCTGTACTCGAGATGTTCTGTTGTGCAGGTGTGCTTTCGCCCATTTGTACATTCATCCATTCACTCTAGAGCTTCTCAGTTTGTTCATCGGACTTTCCTTCCAGACTTTGTCAAAGGCGTTCTTTCGATCTATCCATGCTGTAAGCATCAGTTTCTGATCATGAATGCATCGTCAATTTCTTGAGGTAGGTAGGTTGTCTGGTCTTCCGTCCGTAGAGTAACATTGTTTTCTTCATCGCAAGGTTGACAGGTTCTGGACAATAGTCATGGTGAAGACTGTTTTAGGTGTAAGTTGTAATCTGTTTGTGTGAGGGCAAATGATGCAAGTGAAGGTAAAATTTGTCATATTATGATTATTGGGACCACATCTCATACTGGCCAAGATTGTGGGGCACCTGTGTAGTACAGACTATCCACAGATTCAGTGGCGTCACTGGGGTTGGTGTCACCCAGTACGGTAAACTCTTGGTGTCACCCCTCTAGACTTTCACCATGGTCTTCTTCTGAGTGTTCCTGTACCATATATAATCGCATATAGTAATGTTTGTAAAATAAGTCAAAAAGTTAATAAGGACATAAGAAAGAAAACAAATTGAACAATATAACTTCAATACTTCAGGTAAAACGTAAATAAAGAACTTCGACAAACTCGGACAAAGTTAAATTTTTGTTATTTAACATTAAAATTTCTAAAATTAACAATGAACGGTTATGAAACCCGACTAGACAGAGCTATGTCTGCTTTGTCAAATTTGCAATTTTTTTATTTTGGTGTCACCCCTTGATGGTGTCACCCGGTGCGGCCCGCACCCCCCGCACCCCCCTAGTGACGCCCCTGACAGATTGGGTTCACCTCTGGCTAATACTCCAAGGATTGCCTCTCTGCGTATATGAAGCTTGACTACCAGTATTGCATGCACAGCTGGTTCCTGCGCCTAGAAATAGAATAAATGAGGGATTTTAACACAAGTCACCGTGGAGTTGATGCTTCAGTAAAGAGTTTGGAGTACAGTCTCTAAACCAGCCTCATTCCGATAGAGGACTCAGGTGGCCCGAATGTCAATGCAGTGGGCTATATCAATAATGGTACACAGCCTGTGGTGCTACTGACAGATGCACAATCAGTACTTCAGGTGATAGAGTCTGGGATACTACGGATACTATTATCTGAACTAGACAGCCAGTGCAAGGTCACCATACAGTGGATACCATCTTATTGTGGAGTACCTGGTGTCGTGTCCTCCTTTACAGTGTCGTCCCTGGAGTGAAGAGAGTCGACACCCACATTATAATATTTTTTTTTCCCTCTCAATATTCTGGAGAATCCACCAGCTTCCGTCCAACACACTCCATCAGCCTATGGACACCTTTTCCTATCACTCTCTCACTGTCGTACTATGCCCCCTTCTCATACTTCCCCAACGCAACATACTCAACAACTCTTGCTTCTAGAAATTAATAAAGAGTAATTTATTAAAATAAAAGTGTAACGTATATGAGACGTGTATGTGAAGAAAATGTGTGACGTGTTCTATAAAGTGTGTAGACTCTGACTCTCAGACAGCAACCCAGTCAGCTGATCCCAGCAAAGATAGACCACAGCACGGTACGTCAGAACATGTACTTCTCACCCGTTGCCGAAACCATCTTGCCGGATACTGCTTTGCCTCTGTAGACCTCTGGTAATCCAATTTCATGAACATCCGAAATAGACACCGGTGGTATTAACAGTTAATCATGGACCGGTTGCACTCTACACAATGTCCGTTCCTAACGTTCCTTAACAAACTGCACAAGTCTTTTGTAGTGTGTACGCAGTTAGTTAGTTAGTTAGTTAGTCGACAGATCATCCTCGTTGCACATCGAACCATTCAGTCCATAAGTGCTAATTACTAATGTTAATTGTTACTGTACTAACACTAGGTACCCTTAGCCGGTTCTCGGTTCGTTACTACTGTCTGATGCTGTGTGGTGCATCAGTATGCATCACTCTCTTTGATGAATCAATTTCCTTCTAGCGTAAGTTACGTTTCTGTATGCAACTTTATTGACTCTTGAACTGGTGTTCTTCAGAATGGGTTTTTTAATTCTTTCCCAAAACTTGTAGAGTTTCCTTGGATCTGGTAGGGAACCTAGGATAGAAACAACACATCTGGTGATAGTACTAGTCACTGATCCCTTCGGCTGAGTGTAAGCCTATCACCTTGCTTAATGATCTTTAGCTAACTAGACTTAGTCACAGAGCAGATTAGCTACCCACCTAGAGCCGAATCAGGCTATGACAAAGAAAAAATCAGCAACCAGAATGCGGAACCCCGCCCACCAGGGACACCTACGGGAAGATCCCAATTATCCCTCATTACTCAATTCTCAACTAGTAAAGCTTATCAACACTTCACTAATCTATTTTAGCTAACAGAGCCAAGTATCACTTCACTACTCTAGCTAGTTTCCACTAACAGTGCTAATCATCACACTATAGTTTAACAAGGCTACTGCCTAAAGTAATTATAACGAATATATTATAATAGGTTATACCTTAAATGGCACTACTGCAGTCCTATCAATCATATCTACATCTGCCATTATAGGCACGTGCAAAATTAAGTCACTAATTAACACACGGTAGATATTATTTCCACTAAGCACTGCAGTGCCCTGGCACTCTGACTAGAGCATTTTTCAAGTCCCCCCTAGTTGATCCCAACTCGGGTTTATATGGCAAACTACCAAAGTTGGCCACGTGACGTTATCCTTTATGCCCCCACACAGGTGGCACCGTGGCAGATCATCCCTTGTCAAGAATCCATTTTCCTGGCTTTAGTCCTGTCAAAGTTGTCAGTAATAGTTTAGATTCTCAAACAAGCCAGCGAGTTTCTGTCGAGTTACAACAAAGAGTTGCAAATAACCCCGTCAATCCTCTCGATGTGCCGGAAACCAAGAATTGACAGATGCACTGTTTTCTCCCTAGTCGGGCACTTCCGACCTGTTGATAAACTGTCAATCTTCTGTTCCGTGGTGACAATCCCAGCAGCCATTTCCGTCTGATGTCCGGCAGTATAGATGACAAACGGAACCATTCCATATCCTAAGCCGACAATCATATGTGATTCTAACTGTTAATGAACTGCCAACTCGATGTATCCATTCCTTCTCACTCACCACCAAATGTGTTTATGGGCTGACACGATGTAACCTGTGCAGCTGTGTTTACTCTGTTAGTACGACTGTTGTGGCCTAGAAAATATACGCCACGCAAACGTCGGTATTATTAGCTGGTTAACTCATGGCGCTCGTGACACCTGGAAACGAGAGAGCTGATCGATTAGCTAAGGAAGGAGCAATAGAAGAACAATTTGATGGGCCTATTACATACCGACTCATACCGTTAAAAGTAAAGAATGGTGAAATCAATTAGAAAGCCACCAACACCAGCTCAAGATGATTACTACTTTATGGACAGACCAGAACAAATCATTATTCTGCGCCTCAGATCAAGACACAACAAACTACGCAAACCACGTGTAAACAAAATTCGAGATTGGCGAATCAGCCATGTGCATGTGTGGATTGGTGCCACAGACAGCAGATCATGCTCCAAAACAGCCCAAACTACGACATATCTAGGCAAACCTTCTGGCCCGGAGAAACAACAGTGGGAGATAAACTATATAGACCAAGTAGTGAACTAAAAGAGACAGTGAAGATTATACGAGAGACATTGAAGATATAGACAAATTTCCAGGGAACCTAAGAAGAACGAATGTAATGGGCGCAATGAGTAAGAGCTCACAGTATTTCATCATCAGGGCTATTCATCATGTCACAGGAGGAAGAATATCAAGGACAGGAAGATGTAATTTCCTATACTTAGGTGCTCAAAGACAAAGAAGCGCAACACTGACTTTTAGTGGGCCAGAGAAGAAAAGGACAATAAGAAGAAGTAGAGAGAGAGAGAGAGAGAGAGAGAGAGAGAGAGAGAGAGAGAGAGAGAGAGAGAGAGAGAGAGAGAGAGAGAGAGAGAGAGAGAGAGAGCACTGTATATATTCTCCTCAGTTAACAAGAAAAGGGATAGAATTAGACAGAAGATTCCAGGAGTTCTTTGGGCGGGGGATATACTGTTGTATACCCCAGACAAAAGATTACACTGTTGGACTGCAACAGAATCAATGAGTTTACGCAACAAACTATAAACTAAACAAAACAAATTAAGAACAACAAAATTAGACTTTTATTGTCAGAACTACATGATTCAGTGACAAACAGGCATCCTGACATGTCACACAACTGACATATACAGAAATTGGAACCTATGTTCCCACAGTAGATATCACTGCTGCCTACCATCGATATGGATATGACCGAATACCCATCCCCACAAACCAGCAAGGACATGACAACAAAGGGGCCTCAATGTAAACAACAACAACGGTAACAGCAGGTATGGACTCTCTATTGTTATCATCTCAGGACTCATGGACAGTCAGTACATACAGAAATGGGAATCTGTAATCCCACAGTTAGAGACAACTGCTGCCTAGCACTGACTCCGGGGGCGGTCTCTAAATGACAGTGAGACCTCAATCATGTTCAGTTGAGTCGAAGGGCACCCTCAATACCCACACAAGACACCCGCATCACATAGGCCGACTGGGACCAGATACAGCAAAGAGCCATAACATAACAAATAACAGAACTATAACCCTAACAACAGAGATATAGTGACATAAACAGGTATACGAATGGGGATGTGAGTGGCCTAAACGACATTAACCAGAGCTGGGGCTCAAGTTTGCTCTACAAACAACAACCATGGCCAGGGGTCACTACCAAGAGTGGGCTTACAAATTGCCAGTCATTTTCGTGGATTTTCTCGGTTCTTGTGTGTGGACCACACAGGCCAGTCTTCGTTAAATCTAGAGGCATTTGTGACTCCCTGCTCTGGTCCAGTGACTGGGGAGGTCTGGTTAAAGCCTCCCTATTTGATCCCTACCTCACTACAGCGATCTACATAATCGCTCCTTCGGCTACGGTTGTTAGTTGAAGAGAGCGGGAAACTGGCGAGCACTCCTTTTTATCTGTGTTTCCAGAGCGACTTCCCATCATACCCTAGGGCACTGCAAGGGATGCTGGTATTGGTAACATCACTATCATCATGTATCGCGTCAGGCGATCACAATCAGAAGAGATGACAGATAACAAATATATGTCGTAAAATTATGCTTTTCCACCAATGAACTCCAAAATAGGGAATGTGAAGGGCGAAGGCCAAGGTGAACAAGATTAGTGAGAAAGCAGTGGGTTTTGAGGCAACATCGTTGGAAGTTTGTAAGGGAAATAAGTTTTGGAGCAGTATGTAAGGGGAAGTAATTTAAACCACACGAAACTATCATTCTGAATGCTCTACGAGAAGTAAGACTTTTGCGAGAACCAAGTGGTGACTGTGAATCTACAACCATGGTCAGACTGCGAGAACAGCAAATTAAAAGAGGGGTGGCCAAACAAGAACACTACGCAGGAAGCCAAAGAAGACTGATAAACCAACACAGAACTGGTGTCGTTAGCCGCTACACGCTGCGGGATTTGCTGAGGAGGTGATCCGACACTTGTGGACTGAATGGTTCGATGTGCAAAGAGGATAATCTATCGACTAATAACTAACTAACTAACGCGAAACTACCATGTTATTTTAAATATTCTCTATGCAAACGTAATTGCACCAGCATTTGGCAGAGAGAGAGAGAGAGAGAGAGAGAGAGAGAGAGAGAGGAGAGAGAGAGAGAGAGAGAGAGAGAGAGAGAGAGAGAGAGAGAGAGAGAGAGAGAGAGAACGAATGAGAGGGAGGGAGTGGGGGAAGAAAACTATTTGTTCAAAATGAATGAAATTTACCAACATAAATGACATTTGAGCTATAGCCTACGATGGGTGACGTTGTAATATTCTGTTGTGATAATTTGGCCATGTCCAGCGTGTGCCGCGTGGTCTAGTGGTTACACACCCGCTTCACACGCCAGTGATCCGGGGTTGCTTCCGGGTCAGGTCAAGGATATGCACTACTGACGAGCTCAAATGATAGCGAAACTCGAGACTAGTACTTCCACAATGACGTGGACAGGCCTTAGGTTCATATCAGAATACTATCAGCGTTGCCAGTAGTGGGCTGTGCTCAATATTTAAATAAGTGACATTTCCTCTAAAAATAATATTTGTCTTCATAAACCCCATAAACTTGGCACGGCCTTTCACCCGTCTGCAACTGACTAGACCACGTAATACGCAATGTGAGGTGTGGGTTATTATTGCAGACTTGTTAAAATTGCGCTCATACTGGGTGCGACCTGCGGTCGATTATCGCTATATTATGGAGGTTGGACGTCGGCCGACATTTGCGTGATTGACTGCACTGGGACTCGTCCCCACTTTCGGAGGAAGGGCCGAAGACTAATATAGGGAAGGAATGTTTTGATTTTCCTTTTTTGGGGGGAGGGGGTGGATTACCCCCCTGTTCTGGGTGGACCCTTAGACTCACTGTGGGATATTGCCCACAGTGGTCCACGGGGCCCACATCTAGTGTGAGGTTTATGTTAAGAAAAGATTGATCTGACACAATTCTTTCCTGACTGACATAGATAACACTATCGTAGTACACAATGGAGAATTAAACATAAATGTGAAACGTTAAAAGTTGATTATAAAATGTAATTAAGCACAAACTAAACACATTTTCTATTAGTAAATTAATAGTGTTATTACTGATATGATAAAATCTGACTAAAACATTGACAATGTTAATTAGTAAGGAATATTACAGAGATTTTAAAGTTAGTTAATGATATTATTCTAGGTATACAATTTCCTTTGTCTAAATTTCAGTAATCTCCCTTGCAACATTATTAGATGTTTATGTCTCATACTCATTGTTTTTCGTTTCAATCAATCATGTGCCATGCCGGAAAGCGTGGGCGGTCATGACTCGCCATTTCACTCGATCACCAGTGTCGTGGATCAGCTCAGTGTTCCTGTCTCGTCCATGCCACGTGACCAAGCCATCCAGGTATTTTCCTCTCGGTCTTCCTCTTGGTCTGTTCCCCTCGATCTTGCCAGTTGTCACTAAGTTGTCCAATCCATTTCTTCTCATAACATGTCCAAAAAATGTTGACTGTCTACGTCTAATTTCACTAATCAATTTACGATTGTCATTTGTCTCCTGTAGTACTTGGTCATTGGTTTTTCTGTCTGTCCATGGTATTCTTTGGATTTTCCTCAGAAACCACATTTCTGCAGCCATCAGATGTTTTTTCAGCTTGACTGCTCATTGTCCTTGTTTCACATCCATACAAAAGTACAGGCTCTACGTATCCCCTCAACACTCTTTTTCTCGTTTCAATTGACATCCTTTTATTGGTCAGAATGTTTTTCATCTTGCTAAAGGCTACTTTCGCCATGGCGATTCTTGTTCTAATCTCTTCAAGGCATCTCCCATCAGATGTTATGACTGTTCCAAGATAATTGTACCGATTCACTTGTTGAAGAATATTCCCATTTACTTGTATATTATATTGTGGTATTTCGTTCTTCCTAGTGACGACCATAACCTGTGTCTGTTTACAATTTAATTCTAACCCCAGTTGCTCACTGTGTACAACAACCGCATCTACTAATTGTTGCAGGTCCTGCGCATTGTCTGCAATCAATACTGTATCATCTGCATATCTAATGTTATTGATGTTTCGTCCTCCAAAACTGATTCCATTTATATCTTCTACATTTCTGAAAATATTTTCACTGTATAGGGAAAAAATCAGATCTGGAGATATTACACATCCCTGCCTAACATCTAACTTTTTCTTTTAGGTATCTAGTAATCCCGCAGAATGCTTGAACATACATAAATATTAATAAGTATAGTAATCAATCAAGGCATTACTATCATGTTATTATATTTTAAATATTCTCTATGCAAACGTAATTGCACCAGCATTTGGCAGAGAGAGAGAGAGAGAGAGAGAGAGAGAGAGAGAGAGAGAGAGAGAGAGAGAGAGAGAGAGAGAGAGGGAGCGAGCGAGAGAAAGAGAGAGAGAGAATGAGAGAGAGGGAGAGGGGTGGGGGGAGGGAACTATTTGATCAAAATGAATGAAATTTACAAACATAAATGACATTTCCTCTAAACATAATATTTGTCTACATAAACCCTATAAACTTGTACGGCCTTTCGCCAGTGGGAAAGTAAGTGCATGCAGGCCTTGACAGTGCCAGACCAGGTTTTGTCCTGCTCACTTCGCCTAATAATCGTCATCTCTCTCACTCCTATCACCTAGGCCATAGCCACCAGTCACACCACTCACCTTCTCGTTGCTACTTTGGCGTTGAAATCCCCGAGGATGACAGACATTTCAAAATTGTTACACTGACCCTCGGCCATTCGTTATGTCATTCAAGGAAACGTGAGGCGAAGAAATTTATTGGTATTGAGAATCTTTGGCATTTACTTAACCCTTGCCTTCTACAAATCCACATTGTTCTTCTCCTATTTATATCATCGGCATCAAGTGCCATGCCGACCGGCGTAGGCGTTCATGACTCTCCACAGATCTCTGTCTTTGGTTTTCTGGATCAACTCTGCCGTTGAAATTCCACCATGCCACTGTCGCAGTCCACCCTGCATCATTTCTCTTGGTCTGCCTCTCTTCTCCCCAATCTATCCAGTTGTCACGATGTTCTCTAATGCTTCTCTTCTCATCACATGACTAAAAACGCTGTTTGCTTCTTTTTTATTGTTGTATATAATGTTCTCTCCCCCGATGGTGTTTCCACCTTGTCGTGGTGGGGGAGCTTGAGTTTCTCAATGACCCTGAGAGCTATGCCGGCGGTAGCGTAGCTACCAGCAGGGCCTCCCAAACCGGACAGGTCAAAGGGTAGAGAACAGACAAAGAGAAACACCCTGGTCCTCCAGGTTGGGGGTTGAAGCGTGGGGTTAACATCCTCACCTTTGTAAAAACCTTTCTTTGTTACGAAACAGATACATGAGCCTCGATATCGGACTGACTTATCTGGACAACGACCTTGGAACGTTAAAGGACTTTTGAGATTTGGAACATGGAATGTACGGACACTATATCGAGCTGGAGCGGCCGAAGAACTAACCTGGGAGCTGGTTGAATATCAAATGGATATAACAGCAATTCAAGAAATAAGGTGGCCAGGAGAGGGTACTTTAGAGCAAAATGGAATGATTATAATATATGGAGGAAACACCCAAAATAAACATGAATTAGGAACAGGATTTGTCATCAAAAAAAGAGTTATGGGGGAACGTTTTAAACTTTAAAGCTGTTAATGACAGGATTAGTAAATTACGAATAAAAGGTAAATGGAAAAATATAACGATGATTAATGTACATGCACCTACTGAAGAGAAAGAAGATGATATTAAAGAAGACTTTTATAATGATCTTGAAGATGTCATAGAAGAAACCCCCAAACAGGTCATCCTGATTGTGCTGGGAGACTTCAATGCAAAAATAGGTATAGAGCAAACTAATACAAAAGTGGCCGGTACAACTTCAAATGATAATGGATGGCGAGTCATCAACCTGGCAGAAGCCAAAGGACTGCAGATTAGCAGTACCAGACTACAAAGAAAGGATATACACAAACAAACTTGGAAATCATGTGACAAGAGAACCTATAATCAAATAGATCACATTTTAATTAACAACAGAAATGCATCAAACATACAGCAAGTCAGAAGTTATAGAGGAGCTGAGTGCCACAGTGACCACTTCCTCGTTGGAGCAAAATTTAAAATAAAACTTAAGAGAGATTTCTATACTAAATTACAAAGATTACACCCAACATTTAACAGAGAAAAACTACAAGACATTACAGCCAAAGAGAAATTTACAGATGAGATAAGATGTAAACTTGAAACTATGCAAAACCCTTTGGAGGAAAGCGTTGACCAAACTTGGTTGAACATCAAGAATACAATTCAATCTATCGCAGAAGAATGTCTCGGTGTGTTAACCACGCATAGAAAGAACAGATGGTTCAATCAAAAATGTGAAGAAGCAGTCATTAGGAAGAAGAATGCCAGACATGTATGGTTAAATGACATCAATAACATCCAAAAGGAAGAGCATTATAGAAATGAATGTAAAGAGGCTACAAAAATAGTCAGACAGCAGAAGCGAGAATATATGAGTAATATAATCAAAGATATGGAAACTAATCACCAGAAAAATGAACCCAGAAAATTTTTTTAAAGAACTGAAGTCAATGAAACGAGGGCACCAACAAAACACATATGGTTTAAAAGACAAAAATGGGAATATGATAAATACCAATGAGGAAATGTGCAACACATGGAAAGAATATTTTATTGAATTACTAAATTGTGAAGCTCCAAGTAACATTTTCCCACAGGAAGAGGTTCTAACATGCGAACCACAAATTGAAGAACCTACATTTGAAGAAATCCTATATGTAATCACACGACTTAAAAACAATAAGGCAACTGGGACTGATGGAATTGCTGCTGAATTTATAAAGGCAGGTGGCCATGCATTACATCTAAAGCTATACGAACTAATAATAAAAATCTGGAGGACAGAAGAATTACCCCATGACTGGAAAGAGTCATTATTGATACCTATCTTTAAGAAAGGAGACAAGTTCCAATGTGGAAATTATAGAGGAATATCACTACTGTCCACAAGCTATAAGATACTATCCGCAGTATTACTAAATAGACTAAAACCATATTCAGAAGACATATTAGGTGACTACCAGGCGAGTTTTAGACAAAACAGATCAACAATAGATCAGATATTTATCTTACGACAAATAGCCGAGAAACATTGGAAATACAAAAGAGATCTCCATAACATTTTTGTGGATTTTAAAGAAGGCTTATGATAGTGTCCATAAGAATAGTCTATGGAATGCTATGCAAGAATTTGGAATACCAAGGAAGTTAATCAACATGACCAGACTATGCATAGAAGATACTTATAATATATCTATATCTATAAAACAGAGTGTATGTGACTTTGTTTGTGGTTTTGTTTGTATTGGATGGGTTCGATAACGGTACATCCGATTGAGATGAAATTTTCTACACGTCTTCCTTTCATTCATGTGCAACCGACTATAATAGTTTCATAGTGTAAAATCTTCTACTTATTTAATAACATTTACTTTTTCATTTTTCAATATATAAGTCCTATATAGCAGGGGGACTTCACTCTAGAAAAGTTATTTCAAGGGGCATAACTTTTAATAACATTTCTATATACTTTATAGTCATATTGTTGGACTTACTTGCAGTATTGTTAAACTCTTTGTCTATAGTTATTTTCAGGCATATGAGATATAATAAATAATGATATAATCTTTAAGGCATTTTCAAAGTTTGCATAAAAATAATGCATAATGCATAACATTGTAACCCATCTTTTTCTGCTTACAGAACTTATCAACCGTAATGTCGGTGATTGAAAACAGTTTTCATTAAAAATAATGAATGGTTAGCTAGTTAGTTAGTTAGTTAGTCGACAGATCATCCTCGTTGCACATCGAACCATTCAGTCCATAAGTGCTCGGATCCCCTCCTCAGCAAATCCCGCAGCGTGTAGCGGCTAACAACGCCAGTTCTGTGTTGGTTTATCAATCTTCTTTGGCTTCCTGCGTAGTGTTCTTGTTTGGCCACCCCTCTTTTAATTTGCTGCTCTCGCAGTCTGGCCATTGTTGTAGATTCACAGTCATCACTTGGTTCTCGCAAAAGTCTCACTTCACGTAGAGCATTCAGAATGTCAGCCTGGTCCATGGCGCGTCCGCGCTCCACCGTAGCCTCACCTGCGAGCTTGTCAGCCCGCTCATTTCCTTGTACTCCCGCATGCCCTGGCACGAAGATGAAACTAATCTTTGCCAGCCGAGACCGCTTCAGAGGCAGCAACCATTCTCTTCGGATCGACCCCTCCTCTATCCTCTTGATCATGTTCATTGAGTCGATAAGGAAACAAGCCCTAGTGAATGTCTGTGTCTCGAGCCATGTTATTGCTTTACTTACTGCCATGACTTCCATGGTCAGGCTACTTGTGGTTTCAGTGAAAGCACCAGAGTCCTCCTTCACAATTCTCCCTCCGGCCCGAGCTGTAAAGGCCCATGAGCTTCTCACATGTCGGACGACCGACCCATCTGTGTAGATGACCGCGTCACCGTCTAGCGAATTCTCGAAAATCAACGCTTGTACTTCAGCATCAACAGCAGCCGGATTTTCTTGTCTGCATTTTCTATCTAGTTGGATGCAAACTGAAAAGGATGTTCAGAAGTCTGTTGGCACTTGCACCCACTCCTCGCCAGGTTCTAAGTCCTCAAGTGAACACACCTGTTGAAGAATGTCTTCGGCTTGACCCATCCACGACCGTCCTCTTTTTAACCTGCTGCCCTTCACCTTCCTAATTTCACTATGCAGTGGATGTTGTGTGTTTGCGTTAATTCTGAGGTAGGCGCGTGCCCTGCAGACTTGTATTCTCTCTTCAATGGTTGGAAAATCAAGAAGGTAGCGCATCGCCCTGCATGCTGTATCTCTTGTACATCCAAGAATAATGCGCATAGCTTCATTCTGTATCCTTTCCATCCTTTCTATCTGCTTATGGCTGAGAGTCAAGATTTCCATTGCATACTCCAAAACAGACATGACCAGCCCCTCGTACAGAAGACATAGATGGCGCTGCTCACAGTTTGCTGCCGCCATCACCCGCATCGCTGCCAAACCCCGCTTGGCCTTTGTTATCACCTGGTCTATGTGCACATTATAAGCAAGGCTTCGATCAAACCGTATCCCCAGGTAATTCATTGCCTGCGTTCTTTCCACCGTCTCAGAACACAGCATTACAATTGGTGTTGGATTGTTGACAATATGATTATTCAACGAGAACCAAGTCACTGTTGCCTTTGTTGGGTTGACCATTGCCCCAGCTTCATCACACCAAGTACTTATGCGATTGAGTTCGGTTTGTAGTTCCACAGCAACCTCCTCTCTATCCTTACCCTGACGATACACTAAAACATCATCGGCATATGACAATGTCCTGACAGGTCCAGTGATCTGCTCACTGGTGATTCTCACTGTGTAGGCGTTGAACAGTACCGGAGATAATGGTGATCCCTGTGGTAGGCCAGGATATATTGTTGTTGGTTCCGAAGTCCAACTGCCACATCTAAAAACTACTTTCCGTTGGAAGAGGGCTGCAGCGATCCAACTAAGGAGGAATGGACTTACGTTTAGTTCAAGAAGCTGAAACATTAAAAAATCCAGTGGTACTCTGCTGTATGCGTCCTCAAGATCAATCGCTACAGCAACGGTTTCAGTGCCTGAGTGGAAACCTTCATAGACATCATGGGCAAAGACTGCTGCATTGGTCCAGGTTTCTCTTTTTGGACGGTACCCACCCAGGGTAGGTGGGAAAACACCTTGCCTCTCTAGTTGGCTTGATATTTTCCTGGGAATTACCTTCTCCAGCAGCTTGCCTATTGTATTCTGCATGGTTATAATTCGATATCCCTGAGTTTTTTTGTGGTCTTTGTCAGGCTTCGGCAAGGGAATCAGATAGCTGTGTAACCATTCCTCCTTGATGCTAGCACTCCCTATACTGTTGTTGTACATGTCTGCTAGTTTCTCTAGCTCATTGTCGGTACACCTATTTATGTCGTCGTATCTTATGCCATCAGGACCTGAAGCACTGTTTTTTGATCGTCGAAGCACAGCCTTGATTTCTTTCACTGTCACTGTGTCTTCATCCGAAGTGTTCTGGGCCTTGCATCTGTCTGAGGTGACCTCCTTGACCAGATTTCGGCCTCCCATGTCTGTCTGGTTGCTCTGCTCAAGGTAGCGTTCAAAGAGGGCTTTGCCCTTGTCCTCATCAGTCCTCTGCCAGATGAGGTCAGTACCTTGGAAGTCAGAAATGCTCTTATTCTTGACTACACCACTCATGCTTTTATGTAGTCGCCAGAACAATTTCAGTGACTTGTCTGTGCTTACTCTTTGACACACCTCTGCCCATTTTTCGCTTTTAACCACCGTGACCAGTTTTTTGAAATAGCTTACTTTTGTGTGCATCTCTCTTTCTAAGTGCAAGCAGGGACTAGGATGACCAGCTCTGTTCTTCTTGGCATTTTGCCATCTCCTTACAGCACTACGCTTATCCACCCAAGCCTTCTCCACCTCGAAACTCCACCACGGTGGCTGCTCCCAGCTTTTTTTCCTGCCCTGAAACGTTCTGCGCTTGTCACGTCTTAATTTACTCACCACATCTTGCCCTGTACTGTCATACTGGAACGTCTTTACCTTTAGCTTGTGCTGCCTGGTTCTGCCTTTCTCCACCAATATGCTGCAAGGGTGGTGGTCACTGTAGTGAGTGAAGGTGAAACTAGCGCCAGATCAATAGCACTGTCCTCATCGCCTGGACGGCTTGCTGTCCTGGTGACACAGCCACTGTTGATACAAACCAGGTCGATGGTTTCCAGTGCAGTCTCGAGCACCTCCCTTTGTGTATTGGAGGAAGTGTTTCCCCATGATCTGCCTTTAGCGTTGAAGTCACCACAGAAAATAACATTTCTCTCGTGGCCTAATATGCCACTTAAGGACTGCCACTTCTGGGCGCCCACACTCGCATTGCGGGCATAAACATTAACCAACACGAATGGTATACTGGAATGAACTCTCAACGCCTGTATTTGTATATCGTCACTGTCTCAACTGGACATGTCTAGCTCTGACGCCACCATGCTGTCGCGAACGAGAATCGCCGTTCCCAGATGTCGTCTGTTGTAGAAACATTTGAAGCCGGCAATTCGGAGTGGCTGATCGCCCAGTCTCGTCTCCTGGAGTGCTACAATGTCGTTCCTGTAAACTAGGGTTTCTAAAATAGAGCCCCGTTGTTTTACACTGGCACAGTTCCAATATAGAATACGGATGTTCCTGAGTCCTAGACGGTGACACTTGAGTCTAAAACGTCTCAAACCACCGCGCTTACCTTGCTTCTTTTTCCCTGCGCGGCTACTGCTGACCGCTCGGAAAACACACGTTGTTCCGCCATGTTGAAAAAACGTAAACACAGACTGCTGAGAACCACACACGCTGCTGAAAATTCACTCAAGGATGGCTTCGCTCGATGCACGAACTCCGTAGCACCCGCGCAGATCTTGAGTAGAAACTCCTGGTTTTACATCCTGGCAAATAATGAATGGTGTGTGGAAGGACATTCTTTTAAGTTACTGTGCGCCAGGAGCTGGGCGAAACCACGCCGGGTCAGATAGATAGACAGACAGACAGATAGTCGGGAACAGAAGCTTATTTGACTACTTATATGAATTAAATGACATGCTCCCCACCAGGGACTGGGTGAAGCCGGGCCGGGCCAGACAGACAGACAGATAGACAGAGAGACAGTCGGGAACGGGAGAGCTTATATGACTACGTATATGAATTAAATGAGATGCTCCCCACCAGGGACTGGGTGAAGCCGGGCCGGGACAGACAGATAGACAGACAAACAGATAGTCGGGCACGGGAGAGCTTATATGACTACGTATATGAATTAAATGAGATGCTCTCCACCAGGGACTGGGTGAAGCCGGGCCGGGTCAGACAGACAGACAGACAGATAGACAGACAGACAGATAGTCGGGAACGGGAGAGCTTATATGACTACTTATATGAATTAAATGAGATGCTCCCCACCAGGGACTGGGTGAAGCCGGGCCGGGTCAGCCAGACAGACAGACAGACAGACAAACAAGCAGACAGACAGACTGATAGATAGATAGATCCCCTCCAGGGCCTGGGCGAAGCCGGGCCGGGTCAGCTAGTAACATATAAAGGCAGGAAATCAGACCCCTTCCAAATAACATCTGGCTTGAAACAGGGTGATGCACTATCGCCGCTACTCTTCAATCTGGCTCGAGAGAAAGTTGTAAGGAAGGTAAAGGAGGAATGTGATATTGGAGGAACATCCAAGCTGCTTGGTTATGCAGATGATGTAGATATTATAGGGCAAAGTGAACAAAAGACATTGGAAATATTGACCTACTTAAAGGAAAAAGCCCAACAGATGGGACTGGTTATCAACCAAGATAAGACAGAATATATGGTAATTTCAAGAGACAGAATGGCTAAAAACTCTGGCCACATACAAATAGATAATATGACCATTAAAAGAACGGAAACATACAAATACCTGGGTACAACCTTCAACTGCTCCAACATCATAAGGGAAGAAATACAAACTAGAATCAACTCTGGAAATAAGATATACTATGCACTACAACATCTACTAAAATCAAAGGCGCTATCTCGTAACACCAAAATCACAATATACAAAACACTGATCAGACCAGTTGTGCTGTATGGCTCTGAAACCTGGAGTACAACGAAAGGAGACGAAGCCTTGTTACAAACCTTTGAGAACAAAATTTTAAGACGCATCTTTGGACCCATTAGGGATACACAAAGTGGAGAGTGGAAAAGAAGAAGTAACAAAGACATTTATGATCTGTTTAAGTCCCCGCTAATCACTGGTATCATGAAGGCTAATAGACTACAATGGCTGGGGCATATAGGAAGAATGGAAGATAATAGGGAAAAAAACTCGTTTACACTCAGGAAATAAATGACCGTAGACCCCGAGGTAGACCAAGAAGACGGTGGAGAGATAATACATGTACAGACCTACAAGCACTTGGAATCAACGACTGGCAAGAGAAGGTCCACCAGAGAGACGAATGGAGACGGATTGTATCTGCAGCAAAGAACCTCAATGGCTCGGAACGATGAAGAAGAAGAAGAATATAATGTTCTAGTTTAATTAGCCTCTTTCAAGCATTCGCCATTAGTTTTATATCCATCATAGCTATAAATAATACAAAGAATTATCCCCGAAGCAACGGAGTACGTGCTTTGTGCTCGATACCTTTGACAACAGCCAGCGGGGAGAGAATGAAGCGGAGGAGAAGAGGTAGGGGAGAGGAGGGGGGGGGGGAGGAAAAGGAAGAAGAGGGCTGGAGCCAGAAGGGGTAGAAGGAAAACGGATCGTTTGGGACTCAAAAATTTACGGGTTGGGTATTGGAATTGCCGTAGTGCAAAGCAACGAGGACCAATACTGGAGAAACGGTTAGCCTCTTTCAAGCATTCGCCATTAGTTTTATATCCATCATAGCTATGAATAATACAAAGAATTATCCCCGAAGCAACGGAGTACGTGCTTTGTGCTCGATACCTTTGACAACAGCCAGCGGGGAGAGAATGAAGCGGAGGAGAAGAGGTAGGGGAGAGAGGGGGGGAGGAAAAGGAAGAAGAGGGCTGGAGCCAGAAGGGGTAGAAGGAAAACGGATCGTTTGGGACTCAAAAATGTACGGGTTGGGTATTGGAATTGCCGTAGTGCAAAGCAACGAGGACCAATACTGGAGAAATTGGTCTACGATTTTGATGTCCTAATGTTACAGGAATTGAATACGAACTCTTTTAAGTGCCCTGGCTATACATGTTACATCAACCCAACTGGGCAGAGAAGACATGGACAGGCTCTGGTGGTCAAGGACGGTTTACAGCATTCAATACTGGATATGAGTGGATGGGGTCAGGAGAGTAAAAAGGTGCAGGGAATGCGGATACAAATCGGCCGATACAACCTGATAAATATATATGTGAGTGGGGAATCTTGCATAAGCAGAGAGAGTTGGGACTGGTTGAAAGGTTCAGTGGACACCCCAGGTACCAGGTATCTGATATGTGGTGATTTCAACGCCCGCGCCAAGGAATGGGACAGGTCGGGAGAGAACAGACAGGGTACTGCTCTTGCTGAGGCCTTGCTTGAGACGGATGTTGTCTGTCTAAATGACGGGACACCCACTAGGCTAGCAATGAGACCGGGGGACCCTGACACGGCCATCGACCTGGCGCTTGTATCCCAAGAGGCGGCATCAGATATAAAATGGAGCGTCCTTGGAGACCATGGAAGTGACCACCTCCCCTGTTCTGTGCTGATACCTAAGTCCAGCACAGTTAGGACTATAAGAGCTCGCAGGGCATTCAGTTATGATCGCGACCACTCTTCGCTCTTGGGGCGTCTTAGATCACAGGGAAGATCTAAACCAACAAGAAGAATCTTTACCCAACCACCATGGTGGACACCAGAGGTCGAGAATTCATGGAGGGAAAAGAGGGCGGCCATAAGGAATTGGCAGAGGGTGCGGAGAGCAACCAATTCAGTTGACACAGAATTGGAAGAGGCTGAAAGGTATAAAAAAGTAAAGGTGCAGGATTTTAAACTCCAGGCAGCTGAGGCAAAGAGGATTAAGTGGGAACAGTTTATCAATGAAGTCGGTGGGGATGTGACATTGGGAAAATTCTGGAGGCTGCACCGGCAGATGAAGAGACAGGTGATGCCTGGTACACATGGTACCGTTTATGATGATAACAACCGACCTATGACAACTGACAAGGACAAAGGGGAGGCTCTTCTTGCGCGATTATTAAAACAGACGGATCAGCAAGATAGGGCTGTTAAAGATAACGTCAGAGAAGCCTTGTCATGGATCACTAGGAAGGAGGACTGTGCGATTGAAGTGGAGGACATTAGACGGGTACTGAAGCGGGCTAAAGACACAGCGCCAGGTCCGGATGGGGTGAGGTACTCCCATATGAGGAACATAAATGATGGGGACTTGGAGGAGATGGCTCTTTGTTTCAACCTAAGCATCAATACGGCGGAAATACCCCACGATTGGCTGCATAGCTACCTGGTCCCCCTCCCAAAGCCAGGTAAGGATCACTCCAGACTTAATGGATACCGAATCATAACCCTGCAAAACACGTATGGCAAAGCCCTCGAAAAAATAGTAGCACGCAGGCTCCAGCAACATTTGGAAAGTCGAAATTTGCTTCCCCAAGGACTCGGGAGCTACCGGCCTAGAAAGGACACCTGGGCCAATGCTGCAACTTTTGCATTCGATGTCTACGAGGGCTTCCAGGATAAAAAGGAGACAGTGGCGGTAGCTCTTGACCTGGAGGATGCGTATAACAGGGTTAGGTATAATCGGTTAATGCACACACTGTTGGACATGGAGGTCTGCCCTTGCCTTGTTAGATGGGTTGCGGCAGTCCTTTATGAGCGTAAGGTTGCACTGCGCATGGGTTCCTGGACTTCTGACCCCTGTACTATTACACCTGGGTTGCCGCAGGGATCTGCCTTGTCCCCAGTGCTCTTTAATGTCTACACCAGCAAAATCGCAGCTATTGAGACACCAGGTGTAGGTAGAATCTTGACATTTGCAGATGATGTGCTAGTGTACAGACAGGGCAGAGACAGGGCCAGTTTGGCGAAAGACTTACAGGTGGCGGTAAACAGGGTGGCGGAGTGGTGCAGGGACGCAGGGGCCATTATAAACCCAGACAAGGCATCGGTTGTGTGGTACTCCTTGGATAACCGGATCGTCAAGGCAGACGTCCCAGGTATTATGTTGAATGGATGTCCTCTTAGTCGAGAGAGTAAATTGAAGTACTTGGGTATCACCTTTGACAGGTGTTTGTCTTTTAAGGATCATGTGGAGGCTTTGGTGGTGAAGGCTGGTAGGGGACTTAATGCATTGAGGGCTATGGCAGCAACCGGGGTAGATCAGAGGATGCTGTACAGGCTCTTTCAGCAGTTAATAATTTCTGTCATTGAGTATGGTTTGGGGCTGCTGACAGTATCAAAGAGCCAGCTTGAAAGGTTGGAGCGCATACAGAATGCTGCCATGCGGTTAATCCTGGGGTGCACAAAGGACACACCAATTATATGCATGAGGCATATCCTGGCGCTACCAACAATGACGGATAGGCATAGGGTCCTTCAGGCCAAATGGTACCTGAGAGTTGCCGCAGACAGGGATCACCCGCTGCATGCAGCAATGGATATGGTTAAGGGTCATAGACTAAGACGAGGCAGGTCCTGGATGGCACAGGCAGAACTTTCTATAAGTCAGGTGTGTGATCTAGAGACCATCAATCGTGAAAGAGAGTGGGTTGAAGTTCCGGAAGACATGACGGACTGGCACAATGTAATAATAACACTGGGTCGTGAGTGCAGAGAATGGGCAGCGGGCCGCACTGAGTTTGAAGTGCAACAGCTGATCCAGAGCAACACACATCAAGGTGACATAGTCATCTACACCGATGGGTCAGTGGTGAGAAACAGACGTAGTGGCTGGGGCTTTATTGCAAAGGCTAATGGCGAGTTTTGAAAAAGGAGAGTCTGGCATATGAGACTACGACCTCCAGCATGAGAATGTAGTAGGAGGCAGTAACAGCGGCATGCCGGTGGCTAGAGGAGACTACTGCAACACACGTTGTATTCATTACGGATTCAAAGAGTATGCTTAGCAAGGTGGAGAAAGGAATGTTTCGTGTGGAATGGCTCTCGTCGCTTCAGAGGTCACAGATTAGTGAGAATTGTATGGATATTTTGCCCTGGCCATGCGGGTGTACGGGGAATGAACAGGCTGATAGGCTAGCAGGGAATGCACCTCTTGGTGGTATTTGCCTATGGACAAGGGGGAGGTGGTCGTGCGCTTGTGGGACCAGGTGGAGAAGGCTGAGGAACAGATTGAGAACCCATATGTGGAAAGAATGAGATTGCGGGGGATCGGCAGGGGTTCTGTAAGAATCTCAAAACTGAGAGGGAAGTCCAGGAGAACATTTAATCAGATAGCAGTGGGAACGATTAGTAGTGTGACTCTTCGCTTGCTGTTGAACGAGGGGACAGAGCATGTATGGGAATGTCCTGCGTGCAGTGATGTCGGTTCTTAACTCAACTCAACTCAGCTATAATTGATACCCCTGTGATGGTTTTTTCTCTCTCCACCAGAATGGTCTATGTTATATTCCTCGGAAGTTATAATATTCTCTGGTCTCACATATACCTAACATGTTATTCAGTCTTCTCATTTCTGTCTTAATGTTATCAAAGTTTGGGATGGGTGTGGTTAATAGTCTTTAAACTTTGTGTCGCCGTAGGAGGCCAGAAAAAAAAATGTTTCCTTTTTTCCCAACGTTTATTTCATACAAAGCAATGTATATTTACAAGGTGTAATGCGTGTTTCTTTGTTTGTGTATATTACAGAGCGTTGCCGCTTGTTAGTGTTATGTGTCACATGCGTTAATAAAACAAATTTATGCATATACAGTTATGATAACATGACATTTATAGCATAGTGCATGTAAACACACATTCCTCGTTTCATTTCCATCTGCACAAGTGGAATGCATGTTACACCTGTCCATCTCTATTTCTCTCTCTCTCTCTCTCTCTCTCTCTCTCTCTCTCTCTCTCTCTCTCTCTCTCTCTCTCTCTCTCTCTCGCTCTCTCACACACACACACACACACACATTCTGTCTTGATATATCTCTTGCTTTCTGGAGATAATAGTACATTGATTGCCGTGATCTTGGGCAATAACCTGTGCATTGTCATTACATTTAAATTGTGGCTTCCCTCCCCCGATGTGTCTCCACCTTGCCGTGGTGGGGGAGCTTGCGTGTCCCATCGACCCCATGTGCTTGCCGATGGGTGAAAACTACATATCGGACGGCTCGTGGGATAGGGACCAGACTAAGAGAGACACAACCTGCTGCTCTGCAGGTAAGACTGAGGATAGCAGTCAAAATCAGGCAAACGATCCCTAAATCTCAGTCCGGGCATAACCTCTAAGGCTCCTTCTGAGGTGTATGGCTGAACGTCTCTAAGCCATAAACTCTCGGAAGTGAGAGCCTGGCCGACACAAACCTACATCAAAATTGTGATGATGTGCTGAGAACGCTACATGCTCGGCGCAGATTCGTTCGATGGCTCTTAGCTGGGGGATATGAGGTATCCCCGGATGAAAGGGCCTGACCGTTACTCGCCCACAGACGCACGGAGGTAAGGTGCTGAGCCGGCAGCACATGTAGCCTACCTCGTGAGTGAGTACAAAAGGTGGAAAAACACCTCGGTCGCACGTCTCGCAGACGTCCGATAGTCTGTAACCACACTCATGGAGTGAGTGTAGTCAAAGGTGGAAAATTGTCTCGTTGACACGAAATGGAACGCCTGTCTTGCGAATCCATTACGTGGCAGCCCGAAGCGAAAGCTTGCTGTGTGGAAGCCGAAACAAGAGTCTCGAAACCCGAGGAAGGCTAACCTCATTAAAAAATGCCCGCCGGAAGCCGGAAGTGTCGTCCTACGGGTGGCAAACTAAAAATTGACACTACGCATTTACGTCCGAGTGAAATGTCTCGTCCGAATGTCTCTCGTGCTAGGAACAGCTCTGACTACCTAGTTTCCGAATGCCGCTCTTGTTCGGAACAGCTCTGACTAGGTAGTTTTCCGAATGTCTGTCGTGCCTGGAACAGCTCTGACGGGCGCAACGACAAGCACATGTCCGAAAACTCGCTGAGTGGATACCGTCTGCAAACCTGTCTGGTTTGTGCGGGAATGGCCCGGGGCAAACGAAATGACCAATATATTGAAGTGAGGATTTAAAGCAGCCATGAGCAGGACGTGACGATTCCCTCGGCTAGCCCAGAACCAGGGCGTTATGTGTCGGCCCTGCAACTATGGAAGCAACCTTGGATGGCGGAAAATGCTATGGACTGTCCCTGCCTTCCTTTGAGGGATGACCGTTGTCTTAGACCGTTCTAACTTGGCCAGCATGGTAGTAGATGGCACCACAAAAGTGAGAGTCTCCCAGGAATGCTACCTGGTCAAAAAAGCACGCTAAAGTCGATGTGTTGGCCTACGGGTTTCGGCCCAAGGGCGCATAACAGACACACCGCAATCACATCTGAAAAAACACTCCGGATGAACGAAAAGAAGAAGAAGAAATTGTGGCTTCCAATTTTTTTTTTGTGGTGGGGGTGGGGGGGGGGGGGGGATTTCCATAAGCATATATTCATATAAATACCTGTATATCAACACAAAGCCATAAGTATATTTACATAAATACCTACACGAATTCACCCATACTTGGCTACCCATATACAACTACCATACATGTTAGCCTTTTGTATTCTACAACTATGTTTATATTCGTGCTGGGAAATCGTGTTGAATTTAGGCAAAGGGCAAACCGCTGAACACAAAAATGCCTAGTGACCACCAGCCACTAGACACACCAGGGCCGGTTACCGGGACTTATAAAAGGCACGCTGCCAGTTTTCACAAAGCCTTTGTTTTCCTAGGCCAGAGTAGCTATATATCTCTCTTTAAAGTTGTTTGGGGGGGGGAGAGGGGTGGTTCTGTGATTATAAAGCACTCTGGGGAAGAATTTGCGGCGTGTACTATCTGCGCTCTCCAATGCTCGTTACCACCTAGTGAGAAGTGTTCCAAAATATTTACAAAATAAGCCGCACACAGGGCACGCGTCGCGAGGCCCACACAGGTTCTAAAATTTCCACAGCAGGGACTGGTATGGGACACTCCCGTTCAAACTGCTATAGTATAGGTTTTAGATTTTATGCCTTGCAGCAGAAACCAACTATCGTCTGTCAAGACGATCGGGTGTCAGTATTATATGATAAACATCTAAGATAAACCTGTATATTCATATTCTATATTTTACATTCTACCATACAAGCATACACACATATGTGTGCATGTCCACAATCATACATATTATGAGTATTCAATTGAGTAAATTGATAAGCTGGTTTTATTTCGTTATGTCAATGTGTTTGTGAATATTTATGCGATTTTATTTTGAAACGCGTGCAGTATTATACGAGAGCTAAAAGTTTTAAAATTGTACGTTGTTGCATTTCTAAAGAACCAAACCAGATACCTATATTCTGCCAGTGCAATCAACAAACTCGTGTGGTTGTCTTTTGTAGTTTAGGGAAAGTGTTTAAAAATATTGCTTTGTACATATCAGTTTTCATTTTAGTGAATGTTTCAATGAGTTGTCTTAGTGTGCTAAGTGCGGATTGGACAGTTGGACATGTGTACTAAATGTGATCTTCGGTTTCCTGTATATTTTGTCTGCAAGGTTGACATGGTGCTATTTGTTTTGACCTGTGTGCTTGCGTTCCGAAGTGTACGTCATACTACAAATTAATCGGTACATAATTTCTCTGGCTTTGGGTTTTATGTGTGAATTGTGAAGATTAGTGAAAGTGCATGTGTAGTCCTGTATGTAATATTTTTGTCCTCTTTTTATTCTGAGTTGTAGTGGAGGTGCTTGTTGTTTAATCAGGTATTTGTAAACCTGGTGTGTTGTTTGATGTATTAATTGTTCGTTTCCTTTAAGTGCTTGTATGCATGTTTTGTAGAATGCGGGTGGTGTTCCAAAGTGATGTGGTGTATTGAGTTGTATTCTCCTAAGATGTTGCAGTCTGAGTGCTATGTAATAGAGTGCTAGTGGGTGTTGTTCTGGTTGACTGAGTATGTGTCCTATGTGTTGAATTCTGAGTGCTTGTAATTTTGTGTGTATGTCTTGCAGTGCTATCTCTCCTTGTTTCTTGTCATGTATGAGTGTCTTATGTTGTATACAATGAATTGTGCTGCTGAACATGAAATGTCTGATGTGTTTGTTGATGTCTGTGATTGTCTGTTTAGGAGGATCTAGCACTGTGACTAAATATATGATTTTGGGAATGATGAATGTTTTAACTATGATGCTCCTACCAAATATTGTGGATGTCTTATATTTGTATCCGTGTAGCATATCTATAATTTGTTGTGTGAGGTCTTTCCATGTCTGTGCGTGTATCTGTCGGGAGTTGTTAGAAAATGTTATCCCATATAGTTTGATGTTGTCTGTGGCTGTTAAGTCGGGAGGAAAGTCTGCTTTGTTTCGCCACTTACCGAGACCCATTATGTGTGATTTTTGTATGTTTAATTTTCCCTCACTCCCCTTACCAAACTGTGTAAAAATGTGGAGTATGTTTGTAACGGATGTGATGTGGGCGGGGAAGAAAGCGGTGTCGTCTGCGTATGCATGCAACTTCCGCTCTCCTCCGCCTGGTATGAATGTGCCTGTGATGTTGGTGTCTTGATTGATTGCTTCTAGTAGTGGTTCTAAAACCAGCACATATAGGAGCGGCGAAAGAGGACATCCTTGTCCTACCGACCTTGTGAGCCGGAAGCCCGCAGTGAGTGTGTGGTTAACCAGCACCTTACTCTCAGGATTCCGGTACAAGATCGCTATCCACCTCCCAAAGTACTGGCCTAAATTGTATTGTGTTAATGTCTTGTGTAGATAGGAGTGGGAAATTCTGTCAAAGGCCTTCTCCTGGTCTAGGGACAAAAGAGAGGCCTGACAGTCTTTCTCCTGTGTGTATGTGATGATGTCTCTAATAAAATGTGTATGCTGGTGAATGTTTCTATGTGGTACACAGCATTGTTGGTCTGGGTGTATGAGTGTTGACATAAAGGGTCTCAGTTTGTCGGTCAGTGCTTTAGTTAGTATTTTATAGTCTGTGTTGAGTAGAGATATGGGTCTATAATTTTTCATCGGTGTCTTGTCTGTGTTGTTTTTAGGTATAAGTGTTATGTACGATATGCTGCAACTGTCTGGTAGTTGTTCTTTGTCAAAGGCGTCTTGATATACTTTAAGAAGAAGGTCACCTAAGATAGGAAAGAAATGTTGTTAGAATTCTACAGTCAAGCCGTCCGGTCCGGGTGTCTTGTCTTTGTTCATTTTGCTGAGTGCGTGTGTTATGCCTGCTAGTGTTAGGTCTGTGTGTAGTGTGTCTTTGTCTGCATCTGACAGCTGTTTACTGTATTTTAGAAAATTGTCTTGTATCTGTGTGTCTACTGTCTCTTCTGTAAATAGGTGTGTGTAGTATTGATAGAATGCTTCTGTTATTTGCGTTTGTTCTGTTTGTGTGTTGCCTTGCATATTTTTCCTATTTGTCTGTAGTGTTGTACGTTCTGTTCAATTGCTAAATATTGTTTACTGGGGGACTCTTGCGTGATTGTGGTTACTTTTGTTCTAAGGATGGCGCCTAGATATCTGTGTTGTTGGTGCTGCTCTAATTGTTCTTCTAGTATGTTTAAATGTGGTGCTTTGTTGTCCATCTGTTTTGTCAGTTCTATGGCTGTTTGTGTAATTTGTTTCTGTCTTAATCTGTCTTTGTGTATGATAGATGCTAGATGCTGTGTTCTGCTTCGTATTGTATGTTTCAGTAGGTTCCAGTATTGTCCGATGTTATCAGTCGGTATGTGGTCGGTATATGTGTGTAACAGTTGTGCCATGTATTTCGCATATTCTGTATTCTTTAGAAGTGTGTTGTTAAATTTCCAATGTGGTGAACGTTTGTTTATCTGTGTGTTTATGTTGCTTGTACTGATGTGTGCTAATATTGCTTTGTGGTCTGTGTACTGTAATGTCTCTTGTAGGTGCCGAGTGTTTACTATGTGGTGTGTTGCAGGTATATATATATATATATATATATATATATATATATATATATATATATATATATATATATATATATATATATATATCTTATCTAATCTTCTTGCAGTGTGGTGTGTTTTATTTGTGTGGGTTGTTTCTCGCTTATTTTGATGTTTGTGTCTGAATGTGTCTATTAAATTGTGTGTGTCTAAAATATTTTATAGTGTTTCGAACTGTGTTGTGCTTTCTCGTTCCATTCTCCTCACCTGTGTCTTCATTTCTCCGCCTATTATATCCAATGCCTGTAAGACGCAGTTGAAATCTTCACAGAGTATGATGCTTTGTCCTCTGTTTTAAAATGTTCCACCTATCTGATGTTTGTAGTATGGCTATCACAGAACCCATGTTTTGGACTGCCAAACTGAAGTGTGCATGTCTCAGTCCTAATTGTGTTTGGATTTGTGCGCCATGTATATCTGAATGAATATTTGTCTCTTGTAGCAGGATGAAATCTGGTTTGTATTTGTGTCTGAGTGTGCAAATGTGTTGTTGTTTTGTGCGTATACCAGATATATTTAAACATATTATTTTTATGTCGTCACCCATCACAAGTATTTTTAAAAAAAAAGATATTATATTGTGTGCAACTTGACAATTGGCATTACTAAAGTTAGTAAAAAAAATTATGCTACATATAGCTAGCTGTTCAGTGCGTTTTGGACATTCCCGAGTTCTCTTCTTCTTCAGTGTCAGTTGCGATAAATAAATGTCTTAAAGATATGTTGTCCTCTTCCTCTGTGTTCTGTCGTTGATCATTTGTCCTCACTTTTTGTTGTTGTGGCAATTGGAGAATCGTCATCTTCGCTATCGTTGTTTTCTGCGTTTTTCTGCATTCTATTGCGCTTCTTGTTATGAACCACTTTAATGAAACCATCTTTGTCTACCCCTTTGTCATTTTTAACGGGTTCCCGTTCAACTGAATTTTTCTCCTTGGCCGGGGTTGGGGATGGGTGAGTATTTGGGGTGGTAGATGATTTGGATTTGGGTTGGGTTTTGCTGTCTTGTTCCTTTTGTTGATTTGTTCTTTGTGTTGTAATGTCGTTTGTGGCCAATGTATTAGTGTTGTCAGTCTTGAGTGGTGTTGGTACTGGCGTGGGCATTAGTGTTGTCTTCGGCGCTATGGTTTCCGCTTGCTCTCGTGATTGTGTCGGCGGCTGCTGACTATTTGCTTCTACCAGCGGTGGAAAGTTTTCCACCGTGTTTTTATCAACCTTTGGCAGCGGTCTTCGGCTTGGGCACCTGTTGGCCCAGTGGTCATCCAGACCACAGTCTGGGCACGTTGTTCTGCGCCCTGGCATCGTGAAGAGGGTACGGTGGTTGTTAACGGTTATTCCAGGGATGTCTAACCTAGCATAATGCGGCACTTCTTGAGTTGGGTTGCACAAAGCACCCCACTTCCCCGCACCATATTTCAGTCTGAATACTTCGGCGTCTTTGTCGCCTGTTGCCATTCCGACCAACTCTTTGACTGCCTCGCGGCTCATGGTATTCGTCAACCAGTGGATGGTAACACGCTCTTTTTCCTTTTCCACGTGCTGTATCTCTATTTCAAGATCGCAACTCGCGACCTTCAGTTTCATTCCATGTAGTTCTTAATACTTCTGGTTGTATGCTACCTGTGTTAGGTTCACAAACCAGCGTGTAGGTATTTCGAAACGGTAAATGTCCGTTATGCCCCCCACAGGGACATCAGCTGGGCCCAACAAAGAGCTGGCGATTAGAGTCGAGGTGCATTTTACTGCCGCTCCCGGCCCTGTTACAGACAGCACGAGGGTACTTGAACTGTGTAGTTTACCGTGTACCGCGCTGGATGTAAAATTGTAGACGGGTTGGTCCATGTTTTCAGGTAACACAGGTCACGTCCAGTTGAAATAAACCACACACATACACACACCGCACAAATGTGTTATCCGCACAAGGAAAAATAGGGATCACTCGTGAACCGAAATTGTCAGCAAAACCTCGAACAGACTTTCAAAATAACGCTCAGAAGTGCGTGAACACTTCTTGCCATTAAGTAGATTTTTTTTTTTTTTTTTATTGGTGCACTTTTTTGCACATATGCTTTATCGTGGTATTTTGTCTTCGTCTTTTGCAACACTTTTTTTTTTTTTTTTAACGTTTATTTCATACAAATCAATGTATATTTACAAGGTGTAATGTGTGTTTCTTTTGTTTGTGTATATTACAGAGCGTTGCCGTTTGTTAGTGTTATGTGTCACATGTGTGAACAAAGCAAATACATACATATACAGTTATATTATGACATTTATGGCATAGTGCATGTAAACGCGCGCGCACACACACACAAACACACACTCATACACATGCGCGTGCAAATACATGCAACACACACACACACCTGCATCCACACCCAGACGCATACATATGTTACTGCCAGCGACACAGACACACATCCACAATATATTTCATGTTGCACATTCAAATATAATAATGGGAAAATTAATAATAATGGTAGCAGTAGTAATAAACGTATTAATAATAATAAGTAATAATAATAATAAATAATAAATAATAATAATTGTCAGATTATTTGGCCTGTAAAACATTTTTTTTTAAAATTCATGTTTTCCTCCACTAAGTAGATTCCTCCCCCCCCCCCCCTAATTCATACAACTTTATTCACGCTGCTCACTCAACACAATCATTAGGCTACATACATCGCGCAAATACAATAGCGATGTCAAAAGACAATCAATAGATATACAAATATAATACAATGCAATACAACTTACAGTCCTACAACCCAAGCGCAATCTCTCCTATATTCATACAGGCTTTCAATCTATACGCGTTCATACACACAACTCGAGCCGCATTCAAACCGTCTGTCAGTAGTATGTCATGTGGTATTCAGGTATACTTTTAGGACTTAGTCCTTCGTGGTATACAATTTCCTGTGTCTAAATTTCAGTAATCTCCCTTGTAAAAATATTAGATATTTCTGTCTCCTACTCATTGCTTGCTTGCTTGTGTTCGCTGGCTATGAACTCCAGCGCGAGGTCCTGTATGTCGGATGAAGACATCCTGTTGTCTAACATCCGTGTGATGTCATACCGGACTGAGGTTTGCGTGAGTATCCGTTGTCCCATGTCTGGCTTATTGGTGTGCAGACTGGTGGTTCCTCGCCATGCAGACAGATACTCTCTAGCTTCGGAAGAATCAGCGATCCTACTACGTAGCCAGGACCCCGAAGGGACCTGTTGCCCAGGACGCACGGCGAGGACGTGCTATAGTGTTTTTTGTTTTTGTTTTGTTGCCTCAATATAAAATTCAATATCTCAGTAATCAACTGAGGGAAAATGATGAGATTTAGCATATAACCTTATAATTATGTCCACCCAACAAAATTTTTTTGTTCTGGAGATTGTACAGCAGATTTCAATGTTTGTTTATATGCGGTATATATTTTTCTGCCCCCGCATTCATTCCATCATTTTAAGAGTATTACCGCTTCAACAAGACACACCCCCGCTGTTTTTGAAATTTGTCTCCGCGGTTTTCGCTTTTGGCAGACTGAGGGAATTTATATGGGGTAGTTCAGAGGTGTCGTCAAGCTGTGGGTTCTTTCATCAAACGTGATTATATAAATAAACTAGCTGGCTCGTCCCGCCTCCTGGCGGGAATCTGTCTGTCTGTCTGTCTATCTATCTAATCTATCTATCTACCTACCTGCCTGCCTGCCGGCCGGCCGGCAGACAGACCGACCGACCGACCGATATCTATCTATCTATCTATCTATCTATCTATCTATCTATCTATCTATCTATCTATCTATCTATCTATCTATCTATCTATCTATCTATCTATCTATCTATCTGCCTGCCTGCCTGCCTGCCTGCCTGCCGGCCGGCCGACCCACCCACCCACCGACCGACTGACCGACCGACCCACCCAGTCAGCCAGCCAGCCAGCCACCCATCTTTCTGCCTATCTACCTACCTACCTACCTACCTACCTACCTAACTACCTACCTGTCTGTCTGTCTGTCTGTCTGTCCGCGCTATTAAATATTGATAAATGTTACTGGAAAAAACGTCAGGACCATGTGTTGAAAGAGGAAGAGGACTATTGGAGAAAGGATGGATTGAATTTTATGCAACCGAGAGCAATCATCAACCTACTGGAATCGCCCGACACAGATTAATCTACGTACACACTTACTGGCTCCAACTATTCAGACGAATTGCAGGCTCTAAACATTACAGCATCAACATCAGCTGAAGAAACAAGAAGGAAATGAAAAATAAGGTAAGAAATATATTCCTTCTACTTTCCTGTTAATTTACAAATTATTTACCGCGTGCCTCTGTAAATTCTCTGTCTTTACTAATATTACACATTGCACCCCTCTCGGGATTCTCCGTGGTGAAGTGGTCAAGCCGTCTGACTCGGGCTCCGAAGGTTGTAAGTTCGATTCCGGGCCGCGTCCTTCATTTCACGAGTGAATTTTTTCGGAGACTCCCGAGGGTCGTCGCTGGAGCTACGGAGTTCGTGCTTTGTGCGACGCTTTCCGCACTGCGGAAAGAAACTGAGCCATATGGGATAAAAACCCGGTGCAATGCAGCCGACCCTGTCGATTTTAAGCTAGTTCTTTCATTGCACCCACTCCCATACGAATCCGGATACGCCTTTGTGTGTCATCAGAATTGGCAGGTCTCACATTACCGTAAAAATAACTTTGTTAGCGAGAAATCACTAGTTGTTCAGCAAAACATCAAAGGAATGTCGCCGCTTTCAATGATTTAAGTTGTTTTTGGACCTATCAAAGACATATTCCTTGGGTGGGGGTAAATATAAGACGGCTGGAAAAATTTCATAACGATGCAACAGACAGTTTTCAAAATAATTGATCGTCAATGAAGGCAAACAAATGTGGACATACTATAGTAGGTTTTGGCCAGTATAGAACACGGTTACACGGCCCTGGTGCCTTAGAAACATCTCTGCGCCCCACTCATTGTTTATCAAGGTATTTTTCATTTAGGTATCTAGTAATTCCGCAGAATACTTGAACATAAGTATTAATAAGTGTAGTGATTAATCAAGGCATTACTATCATGTTATTATATATTTAACTATTCTCTATACAAACGTAATTGACCAGCATTTGGCAGAGAGAGAGAGAGAGAGAGAGAGAGAGAGAGAGAGAGAGAGAGAGAGAGAGAGAGGGGAGAGAGAGAGAGACAGAGAGAGAGAGAATGAGAGAGGGGGAGAGGGGGGAGAGAACTTATTTGTTCAAAATGAATTAAATTTACAAACATAAATGACATTTCCTCTAAACATAATATTTGTCTTCATAAACCCCATACACTTGCACGGCCTTTCGCCAGTGCGAAAGTAAGTGCATGCAGGTCTTGGCAGTGCCAGACCAGGTGTTGTACTGCCCATTTCGCCTATTAATCGTCATCTCTCTCTCACTCCTATGACGTAGGCCATAGCCACCAGTCACACAAATCACCTTCTCGTTGCTACTTTGGCGTTGAAATCCTCGAGGATAAAATTTAATAGAAACCCCTTCACACTTTGGCGTTTACAGGTACACAGGATTTATTTTTCCGTTCGCTGGGCCGGAAGAAGGTCAGTACAAAGGATTTACCTGTGTCGGCTAAGCAAGGGTCAAAACCTCGATTGACAACGAAAACTGACTCACAAAGAATGTGTGTGCTTGTGTGTGACAGGGTAAGAGAGAGAGAGAGAGAGAGAGAGAGAGAGAGAGAGAGAGAGAGAGAGAGAGAGAGAGAGAGAGAGAGAGAGAGAGAGAGAGAGAGAGAGAGAGAACGAACGAACGAACGAACGAACGAACGAACTTTATTTTCAAATGGTAACAAATTGGGCACGCAGGCCCGTCTTACATTCGGCCCTTCCAATCACTCATCTTTCGTTCATCAGTGCATAGTGCATTCACATAGGAAAAAACATTGTCAAATGAATGTTGTAAACATAAACAATGCATGTTACCATGTTATGAGACAAATCCCCCACCCACCCATCCACCCATCTATCCATCCGCGTGTCACCCACAACCCAACCACACACATACCGACAGGCACAAGCATGACCCCATCCATCTACGCATCCCCCAATCAACACATCCCAAACACACCCCCACATACATCATCTCCCTACCCACACACACACATCTCCCACCAGCCACACACACACCCCACCCACCCACACACCCAGGCACACATGCATGCAACCACCCATCCATACCCACCCACACGCACACATCCTCCACCCATCCCATAACCTACCAACACTCACCCACCCACGTATCCTCCACCACCCACCCACACACCCCCAAACACTCAGCCAAACACATCCCACAAACACATTTCCAACACCCACACACACACATATTCCCGCCAAGAGAGAGAGAGAGAGAGAGAGAGAGAGAGCGAGAGAGAGAGAGAGAGCAGGGGGGAGGGGGTCTCGCACAATGAATCACAAAGGATGTATTCTAAGTTAGCGGGATGAGAAATTTACAACCGGAAAGCTGCCGTGGTCCAAGGTGATTCCAAGGATTGAAAATGTGTTGGCTCTTGGCGTTTGGAGTCGGGTGGGGGTTATTGTATAAGGTTTCCACGTAGGGAAAAATCACTTTTAGGTAACGCTATTTATGAAAAAGTATACGTTTATCCACGCATGACTAGGGGTCAAACGTACATCAACACAGACACTAACCACAGAGATATATACATACCAAATATACATGCACACTTATGTGTATATTTCACACACGCACATATACATGTATACTCCTCTTTAGGATGTACCAAGGCTCCCCATTTCCCTGCTGAGTTTTTAATTCTGAAAACCACGGGCTCAGGGTCACCTGTTATTTCTTTCACTAATGTCTTCACGCCTTCTTCTTTCATTGTTGCTAAAATCCAGTGTAAGGTTAATCGCTTCTTCTCTTTCTCTGCTTGCTGGATTTCGACATTTAACATAGACAATCCGCCATGTTAGCAACCGGAATAATCCGTGACAGAGAATAACTTTAATTCAAATCTACACGTTGTGAATCCGCGGAGGAACGAGAGAAGGAGGAGCTGAGAAAGAATTTTTTTTTGGGGGGGGGGGGGGGGGGGGAGGGGAGGAGGGAGTTGGCGGTTACTTCCAAGGATTGTGCCAATGAAGCAAAAGATAATTTTCCGAGACAGGGGGGAGGGGAATAGAAGCGAAAGGGGATGAAGCGGAAATGGCCATACCGCCTATGGATTTATTACAAGAGGAGGCAGAACCGTAAGGAAAGAATACATTGTTTTTTTCGTTTTTATTGAATTTATTTCTTTTTAAAACTTTTATTTAGTGTTAAAATCGTTGTAAAGTGTATTGTTCGTGTTTTTACAGAGCGTTGCATGTGGGCGTGTAGGTGACATATGAGCAAATTTACAAACATTTTATACATTGGAACATTGATAATAGTTGTGAGGAAACATTACAAACAACCACAAGATGATATTGTACTGTTGCTATTTCCCCTGCCACCCCCCTCACCTGTCGGCTCCAACCCCACCAATACCATCACCACCAATCGGTAATGATGAACATGGCAGTATAACTTGTTAGAGCCAACCGTTGAGGGCGGCAGCAGCATCCACAGCAAACAGTAACAAGTGGGGAGATGAAGGATTATGATAATGATAAACAGTGATCATAGAATTAAAGAATAATACCAATCGAACCATAATAATACTATAGTAATACAGAGTTACTTAATCTCAGTATGAAAGCATGGTAATAGTGGTACAAGTGTATTTGTGTTGTTAGTATTTTTACATGCGTCCTGTGTGTTCAGTATTTATGTGCGTGTATTTACGAGCCTTGCATGTGGGCGTGTATGTGACATGTGCAATATTTTATTCATTGGACATATTTACATGTGGAGGGGGGTAACAACGAGAAAGAGAGAAAATTTCTCATTTTTGTTTCCGTTGCCACACTCTCACCTATCAGACCCACCACACCAATGCCCTCATAACCACTCTCTGGTAATGATGGTATAGGCAGAATAACTGAAACTAACTGGTGAGGGTATCATCAAGGGCAACAACAACCAGGAGCAAGTGGGGAGGGGGTATATGGGGGATGAGGTTATATATTAATAGTGATGGCAATCATAATAAATGGTAAAAATAAAACATGCTAAGGATAATAACAGCAATGTTAATAAACAGCAATGATAATAATAGTAATGATAATAATAGTAATGATAATGATAGAATTATTTAAAACATGTGAGTCCATTTGCTAATAAGTTTCTTAACAATGGTGTGTTAACATAGCATAGCAGGTATATACAATTGCAACCTGCAATGTTCAATAATAGTAGGAGTAAAAGGAGTTGGTTATCTTTTTCTCCTTGCTTCTTTTTTTTTCTTCTTAATTGTAAGGGTTCATTCATTTGTTTCCCTTTCCTCTTTTTTTGTTTGTTTGTAAAAATAAAACAAGCATTTGTATTGACACAAATTTTTACAATCTCATTGGTTTGGTAACCATCTGTGATTTTGTATTCATTCATTCAACATTCACTCACATTTTCCTGTTTCTTTCTCGCACTCATGTATACTAAATTATAATATCATAAAGAAGAGTGCTTGTGTTTACTCTGGAGATATCTGTGATATTTTGTATTTACATTTTTTTCTTTAAAAAAAAAAAGGATATTTGGCCTATTACAAGCCCTTTTTTTTAAAACGTTTATTTTATACAAAGCAATGTATATTTACAAGGTGTAATGTGTGTTTCTTTGTTTGTGTATATTACAGAGCGTTGCCGTTTGTTAGTGTTATGTGTCAAATGCGTTAATAAAACAAATACATGCATATACAGAAATGATAATATGACATTTATGGCATAGTGCACGTAAAACACATTCCTCGTTTCATTTCCATCTCCACAAGTGGAATGCATGTTACACGTGCCCATCTCTCTCTCTCTCTCTCTATCTCTCTCTCTCTCTCTCTCTCTCTCTCTCTCTCTCTCTCTCTCACACACACACACACACACATTCTGTCTTGATCTATCTCTTGCTTTCTGTAGATAATAGTACATGGATTTCCGTGATCTTGGGCAATATCCTTTACATTTTCATTCTATTTAGATTATGTCTTCCAAATTTATTTTATTTAAAAAAAAATTGTATATATACGTTTATTATATACAAAAACAATGTCTTTTTACATTAGCAAATACAGCGTGTACATTCATATACGTACGACAACATTATAGTCTTGACATGGTGTAACTACCTACATATTAGCTGTTGACGATGATGGTTAAGTAATCGTTCGCTCCCATGCAAGCTAAACCATTTCTCACACTTTAGCATTTTCATTCCACTTATGTGTCAACATTATTGCTGAATCACTTTTGTTTCCTGAAAATGGTACTTTTGTATGTATCTACAAATTTCGAACCGTTAGACCACGCAGCAGGCATCGCGTTTCTTGAGAGCGTGCGCGAGATAGAGAAAAGGAGAGAGAGAGAGAGAGAGAGAGAGAGAGAGAGAGAGAGAGAGAGAGAGAGAGAGAGAGAGAGAGAGAGAGAACGAACGAACGAATGAACGAACAAACTTTATTTTAAAAGGGTAACAAATTGGGCACGCAGGCCCGTCTTATATTCGGTCCCTTCAATCACTCATCTTTCATTCATCAAATGTGCATGTTACATTAACATAGGGGAAAAAAACATTGTCAAATGGATTTTGTAAGCATAAACAATGTATTACGCATGATACATTCACATGATAAAACAATAAAAACATTGTCAAATGAAAGTTGTAAACATAAACAGTGCATATTGCAATGTTGTGAGACACATCCCCCATCCACCCTCTTATCCCGCAGCCACCAACACATCCCCCACCCACTAACTCTCCCCCACCCATGCACACATACCTCCACGCACTCACACAGAACCAGACAAACATACATGCCGCCACCCACCCACTGATCCTCCACCCACACACATTTCCCCACCCACACATTTCCCCACCCACACACAGATCCTCACACACCAAGAAGAAGAAGAAGAAGAAGAAGAAGAAGAAGAAGAAGAAGAAGAAGAAGAAGAAGAAGAAGAAGAAGAAGAAGAAGAAGAAGAAGAAGAAGAAGAAGAAGAAGAAGAAGAAGAAGAAGAGAAGTAGAAGTAGAAGAAGAAGAAGAAGAAGAAGAAGAAGAAGAAGAAGAAGAAGAAGAAGAAGAAGAAGAAGAAGAAGAAGAAGAAGAAGAAGAAGAAGAAGAAGAAGAAGAAGAAGAAGAAGAAGGAGAAGGAGGAGGAGGAGAAGAAGAAGAAGAAGGAGGAGGAGAAGAAGAAGAAGAAGAAGAAGAAGAAGAAGAAGAAGAAGAAGAAGAAGAAGAAGAAGAAGAAGAAGAAGAAGAAGAAGCCACACACACATACCCCCGCCAACCCACACATTCCGCACCTATCCACACACATATCCCGCACTCTCACAATTTTCCCCACCCACCCACACACATCAGCCAACCTACACCCACCCAATATTCGCCACCTCTCAACTACACATCCCCACCTATACACACATCCCCATCCATAAACACATCTCCCTACCTGCCCACACATATCACCCACCCATAAACACCCCAAAACACACACCACCCACAAACACACACCTCACCACCCATATATACCAACCCACACACACTCGCCGCTCACACACATCTTCTCACAACTACACACCTCCCCCACCCATACACTCATCTCTCACACACATCCACCCACTCACGTACTCATCCATAAACCACTCACACCCACACATCACCCACGCGCCCATCAACACATGCATCTCTCATCTACCCTCCCACCCACACACACACCCCAACCACCCAGCCAAACACACATCCCACATCCTCGCATACATCCTTCAATCACCTGCACATCCCACACCTCCCCCACCTCTCACACATCTCCCCTCCCACACAAAACTCCACCCATAAACACATTCCCCCCCCCACACACACATCCCACACACACATCCCCCACATACATTCCCCATACACATCCCCGCCCACACATCTCCCCACCCACTCACACATCCTCCACCTACAAACATCCTCACCACCCACACATACATCTTCCACCCACTCACATTTACCCCATCCACACTCACACACTCCCACCCACACAGACATATCCCATTCACAGACACCCCCCACACTCATCCCCCACACCCATCCCACAACCCACACAATCTCCTACACACCCATTCACCCACCCAAACACACATTCCCTACCCACACCGAGAGAGAGAGAGAGAGAGAGAGAGAGAGAGAGAGAGAGAGAGAGAGAGAGAGAGAACAGTTTGAAATTAACTACACCTGTGGCCTTGGCTGTTTGCGTGTACACAGAATTTACTTGGTCCGCTGGCTGGGCATAAGGAAAGAATTATTTTTTATTTTTTTTTTGAGTATTACTTTGGGATGTGGAGGGACACATTGGCAGTAGGGAATACGACAAAAAAAAATAATGTCAGATCAATCCTTTTAAGAACTGAAAGGGAGGATTCTGTCTTATTACACAATGGAGAATTATACATAGATGTAAAACGTTAAAAGTTGATTATAAAATGTAATTAAGACCAAACTAAATATATGTTCTATATGTAAACTAATAGTGTTATTATTGACATTATAAAATCTGACTAAAAAATTGACTATTTTATTTAGTAAGGAAAATTAAAGAGATTTTAAAGTTAGTTAATGAAATTATTCTAGGTATACAATTTTTTTATGTCTAAATTTCAGTAATCTCCCTTGTAACAATATTGGATGTTTATGTAGTAATAATAGAATGTTAGTAATTCCACAGAATGCTTGAACATAAGTATTAATAAGTGTATTGACCAGTCAAGGCATTACTATTATGTTATTATATTTTAAATATTCTCTATGCAAACGTAACTGCACCAGCATTTGGCAGAGAGAGAGAGAGAGAGAGAGAGAGAGAGAGAGAGAGAGAGAGAGAGAGAGAGAGAGAGAGAGAGGGGGAGAGCGCGAAAGAGAGAGAGATAGAGATAGAGATAGAGAGAGAGAGAGAGAGAGAGAGAGAGAGAGAGAGAGAGAGAGAGAGAGAGAGAGAGAATGAGAGAGAGAGGGAGAGGGGTTGGGGAGAGAACTATTTGTTCAAAATGAAATTTACAAACATAAATGACATTTCCTCTAAACATAATATTTGTCTACATAAACATCATAAACTTGCACGGCCTTTCGCCAGTGCGAAAGTAAGTGCATGCAGGCCTTGACAGTGCCAGACCAGGTTTTGTACTGCTCACTTCGCCTATTAATCGTCATCTCTCTCACTCCTATCACCTAGGCCAGTGGTTCTAAACCTTTTTTGGCCTGTGCCCCCCTTCACCATATTTTCAGAACGCCACTCTCCCCCCCCCCTCCTTCCTTTCAAAAATTTGGCCTGTGCCCCCCTTCACCGTATTTTCAGAACGTCATTCCCCCCTTCATATTTCCTATCTAAAAATCCCCCCACTCCTACACAGTATACGTAAAAGTGGAAGGCAAATGTAATAGCATATACTAAAATAAGTCTAGACATCTACATAAAACATGATTTGTGGGTCTACTTACTTTATAAAATGAATTTTAGAAGGACGAGACATATATAACTGTAAAGTATGAAGGGAAAAACATTATCAAGTAATCGGTTCTTGTATTAACACGACCTTGAAATGGTCTTCATTTCCCTCCCCCCCCCCCCCCCCCACATTTACTGAATCCTTGACTTCTACAAATCCACATTGTTCTTCTCCTATTTATATCATCATCATCATCATCATCAAGTGCCCTGCCGACCGGCGTAGGCGTTCATGACTCACCACAGATCTGTGTCTTTGGTTTTCTGGATCAACTCTGTCGTTGAAATCCCCCATGCCACTTTCGCAATCCACCCTGTATCATTTCTCTTGGTCTGCTTCTCTTCCCCTCGATCGGTCCAGTTGTCACGATGTTCTCTAATGCCTCTCTTCTCATCACATGACCAAAAAGCTGTTTGCCTCTTTTTTATTATTGTATGTAATGTTCTAGTTTCATTATGTATGTATGTAATGTTCTAGTTTCATTAGCCTCTTTCAGGCATTCGTCGTTAGTTTGATATACATTATAATTGATACTCCTGTGTTTTCTTTCTCTCTCCACCAGAATGGGTTATGTTATATTCCTCAAAAGTTATAATATCCTCTGGTCTCACATATACCTAACATGTTAATATTCAGTCTTCTCATTTCTTTCTTACTGTTATCAAAGTTTGGGATTCATTCAGTAGCATGTCCTTTGCAGAACCTCGCCACTATAACAACCTTCCGGAAAACCTCTCGATCATAAGCAAGATGTCCCGCGTCCGATACACCCATCTGGAGATCATCCGCCACGTCCTGCACCCATCTTCTCTTTGGCCTTCCGCTTCCTCTCTTCCCACGCATATATACCCCTCCATTATTGTTCTCTCCAAACTTTCGTGACGCTTCAAGTGACAAAATATTTCAATTTTCTTTGTTTTATCGTCTTTAATAGCCAACCTTCTTCAATATTAGTTCTTGAAGTATGGATGCATTTGTTCTTTTCTTTACCCAAGATATTCTTAGAACTCTCCTATAACATTTATATTCAAAGGCATTTATGCGCTGTTCGGCGTGTTTAGTAAGTGTCCAGGTCTCACAGGCGTAGATTGCCATGGGAAAGATGCATGCTCGTAAAAATGTAATTTTTGTAGTTCTGTCTCACTCCATAATTTATTCAGTTGTTTTAGTCTTTGAAGAGCAATTGATAGTCGTCGTTTAATTTCTTTCATTGTGTCACCGTTGTTGGTAATCAATGACCCAAGATATTCAACATTTTCCACCACCTCAAATTTTTCCTCATTAACATATATTTCTTTCTCCATAGTAGTTTTATCTGTATGCATTATCTTTGTTTTTGCTATGTTAAGATATAAGTTGTGATTTTCAATGTTCAATTGGGTTGAGGCTATTATGTTTTCAATACCATTCTGTTTTGTGGATAGCAATACTGTATCATCAGAATACAGAATCTCTGGTATGTCATGATCACCGATACTTAGGGCATCATGCACCCCCCTGTTTATATCATCTCTTACATTTTCATTATATTTTCGGCGTACAGGTTAAACAAATAGGGGGCAGCACACATCCCTGACGGACTCCTTGTTTGATGTCAAACCAATCTGATGTCTCGCCATCTATTCTAACCGCTGCTTGTTGGTCTAGATCAGTGGTTCTCAACCGGTGGAGAATTCCCCCCCCCCTAAGGGGGGAATTTTAGGGTTTCCATGGGGGGGGGGGGGGATTAAGGCCATTTCAAGATCGTGTTAATACAAGAACCGATTACTTGATATTGTTTTTCCCTTCATACTTTACAGTTATGTATGTCTCATCCTTCTAAAATTCATTTTATAAAGTAAATAGACCCACACATCATGTTTTATGTGGATGTCTAGACTTGTTTTAGTATATGCTATTACATTTGCCTTCCACATTTACGTATACTGTGTAGGGGTGGGGGGATTTTTAGATAGGAAATATGAAAGGGGGGGGGGATGACGTTATGAAAATACGGTGAAGGGGGGCACGGGCCAAATTTTTGATAGGAAGGGGGGGGGGGGGAATGGCGTTCTGAAAATATGGTGAAGGGGCGCACGGGCCAAAAAAAAAAGATTGAGAACCACTGTTCTAGATAGAGCATTCTTATGAGTTGTATTACATGTGATGGAAAGCCCATATTCCTCATGATTTCCAAAAGTTTCTGATGTTGTACACAGCCAAATGCCTTTGAATAATCCACAAAACTTGAGAATAGGTTTACATTAAATTCTCTGCACTTCTATATTATTAAACGCATGTTGAGAATGTGATCTCTTGTTCCTCTAAAGTTTGGTATGGGCTTGGTTAATTGTCTTTAAATTTTGTGTGGCCCTCAATCAATCAGGTGCCGTCTCCACAATGAAGGTTGACTGAAATGGATCTCCAACACTGTCTGTCTCTCGCCTTGACTGTACATTCTGTCAGGCTGATGTTCGTCCATCTCTTGATGCTATATTCCCACTTGTATCGTTGTCTACCTCTTGCTTGCTTGCCCCCAACCTTGACTTCCAGTATGGCTTTATAATAGTATCATATATTTTAACGTGGCCGAAATATTTAACCTGCCTCCTCCTTATTTCTTTCATCAACTCTATCTTCATTCCCAGTTTTTCTAGAACCTCTGCATTTGACTGTTTTTGTTTCCATGAAATACGACATATTCGTCTGTATATCCACATCTCCAGGGCTTCTATGCGACTTTCTATTTACTTGGTCAATGTCCAGGCTTCCATGCCATACAGTAGCGTTGAAAATACGTAGCATTTGACAATTCTCATTGTTAATGCGTTATTAATTTCTCTAGATGTTAATACTGATTTCATGCAGTTGGAAGCATTTTTAGCCATTCCTATTCTCTTTTTGATTTTTATTTCACTTCTGCCATCATCTGTTATTATATGTCCAAGATATGAGAAACTTGTTACTTGTTCTAGTATCTGCCCGTTTACTGTGATGTTCATTGATGACCTATCCTTTTCACTGCTAATTATCATAGTTTTTGTTTTTTGGATGTTAATATCTAAGCCACATTCTGCATTGTGCCTGTTTACGTGTTCCAATGGGTCTTGTAACTCTTGCTCACTTGTGTGGTGTGAGGGGTTACAATCCAACCAATCATGAACAAATCTACAAAGGGCTTGGTGTGAGGAGTTACAATCCAACCAATCATGAACAAATCTACAAAGGGTGTGGTGTGAGGGGTTACAATCCAACCAATCATGAACAAATCTACAAAGGGTGTGGTGTGAGGAGTTACAATCCAACCAATCATGAACAAATCTACAAAGGGTGTGGTGTGAGGGGTTACAATACAACCAATCATGAACAAGTCTACAAAGGGCTTGGTGTGAGGGGTTACAATACAACCAATCATGAACAAGTCTACAAAGGGCGTGGTGTGAGGGGTTACAATACAACCAATCATGAACAAGTCTACAAAGGGCGTGGTGTGAGGGGTTACAATCCAACCAATCATGAACAAGTCTACAAAGGGCTTGGTGTGAGGGGTTACAATACAACCAATCATGAACAAGTCTACAAAGGGAGTGGTGTGAGGGGTTACAATACAACCAACCATGAATAAGTCTACAAAGGGCTTGGTGTGAGGGGTTACAATACAACCAATCATGAACAAATCTACAAAGGGCGTGGTGTGAGGGGTTAAAATACAACCAATCATGAACAAGTCTACAAAGGGCGTGGTGTGAGGGGTTACAATACAACCAATCATGAACAAATCTACAAAGGGCTTGGTGTGAGGGGTTACAATACAACCAATCATGAACAAGTCTACAAAGGGCGTGGTGTGAGGGGTTACAATACAACCAATCATGAACAAATCTACAAAGGGCTTGGTGTGAGGGGTTACAATACAACCAATCATGAACAAGTCTACAAAGGGTGTGGTGTGAGGGGTTACAATACAACCAATCATGAACAAGTCTACAAAGGGCGTGGTGTGAGGGGTTACAATACAACCAATCATGAACAAGTCTACAAAGGGCGTGGTGTGAGGGGTTACAATCTAGCCAATCATGAACAAGTCTACAAAGGTATTGGTGTGAGGGGTTACAATACAACCAATCATGAACAAGTCTACACAGGGTTTAGTGTGAGGGGTTACAATTCAACCAATCATGAACAAGTCTACAAAGGGTTTAGTGTGAGGGGTTACAATTCAACCAATCATGAACAAGTCTACAAAGGGTTTAGTGTGAGGGGTTACAATCCAACCAATCATGAACAAGTCTACAAAGGGTTTAGTGTGAGGGGTTACAATTCAACCAATCATGAACAAGTCTACAAAGGGCTTTGTGTGATCTGGTTGGGCGCCTATGCTCCGTTCGGAGATACAAGGCCGCAGCAGAGAAAGAAGAAAGGTATCCAGTAACAAATTAAAGCATATTTGATCCATTTTCTTCCAGCGAATTTGCATAGCATCTTGATTGCTGTGATGCACTTCCTGGCTGGTTGCCTCCATCTTCAGCACCATTATTTTGCCAGGGTAAACTGTGGTCTTACTCAAGTTTAGATATGTATGTATGTACAAACATACATATCTTGAGCAGTCTCTGTTTTACAGCACCAGACGGTCCCCATAGCCCCTTCTGTTAAAAGAGGTCCGCTACGTGAAGGCCAGGAGTTGGGACTTTTGCTGTTAGAGGTGATGAATGCACGAGCCTTGGGGCTATTTTGTAAGGTTGTGCATGCACTCTCAACTCTGAGCCCCCGACCATAACAGCAATTTGCAACCGTATGGCAGCTGTAATAATTATTTTATAGATTTGTTTCTGTTAACGATTAACGGTGTGTATTTTAATGGTATATCACACACATATATTATCATCATGTAGCAGGACCTGTGCAGAATGTCACTCTCATCACGGCCAGTGGAAAAGCCGCTCATTGTCTGACCATGTCCCCCTCCCCATGCACCCTCATGTCCAAGGTGTCTGCCGTGTCTTGTGTCTGGCCATGTCCCCCGCCTCATGCGCCCTCATGTCCAAGGTGTCTGCCGTGTCCTGTGTCTGACCATTTCCCCCGCCTCATGCACCCTCATGTCCAAGATGTCTGCCGTGTCCTGTGTCTGACCATTTCCCCCGCCTCATGCACCCTCATGTCCAAGATGTCTGCCGTGTCCTGTGTCTGACCATTTCCCCCGCCTCATGCACTCTCATGTCCAATATGTCTGCCGTGTACTGTGTCTGGCCATGTCCTCCGCCTCATGCACCCTCATGTCCAAGATGTCTGCCGTGTCTTGTGTCTGGCCATGTCCCCCGCCTCATGCGCCCTCATGTCCAAGGTGTCTGCCGTGTCCTGTGTCTGACCATTTCCCCCGCCTCATGCACCCTCATGTCCAAGATGTCTGCCGTGTCCTGTGTCTGACCATTTCCCCCGCCTCATGTACTCTCATGTCCAAGATGTCTGCCGTGTACTGTGTCTGGCCATGTACTCCGCCTCATGCACCCTCATGTCCAAGATGTCTGCCGTGTCTTGTGTCATGCCATGTCCCCCGCCTCATGCGCCCTCATGTCCAAGGTGTCTGCCGTGTCCTGTGTCTGGCCATGTCCCCCGCCTCATGCACCCTCATGTCCAAGATGTCTGCCGTGTACTGTGTCTGGCCATGTCCCCCGCCTCATGCACTCTCATGTCCAAGATGTCTGCCGTGTCCTGTGTCTGGCCATGTCCCCCGCCTCATGCACTCTCATGTCCAAGATGTCTGCCGTGTCCTGTGTCTGGCCATGTCCCCCGCCTCATGCACTCTCATGTCCAAGATGTCTGCCGTGTACTGTGTCTGGCCATGTCCCCCGTCTCATGCACTCTCATGTCCAAGATGTCTGCCGTGTCCTGTGTCTGGCCATGTCCCCCGCCTCATGCACCCTCATGTCCAAGGTATCCGCCGTGTCCTGTGTCTGACCATGTCCCCCGCCTCATGCACCCTCATGTCCAAGATGTCTGTCGTGTCCTGTGTCTGGCCATGTCCCCCGCCTCATGCACTCTCATGTCCAAGGTGTCTGCCGTGTCCTGTGTCTGGCCATGTCCCCCACCTCATGCACTCTCATGTCCAAGATGTCTGCCGTGTACTGTGTCTGGCCATGTCCCCCGCCTCATGCACTCTCATGTCCAAGATGTCTGCCGTGTCCTGTGTCTGGCCATGTCCCCCGCTTCATGCACCCTCATGTCCAAGGTATCCGCCGTGTCCTGTGTCTGACCATGTCCCCCGCCTCATGCACCCTCATGTCCAAGGTGTCTGCCGTGTCCTGTGTCTGACCATGTCCCCCGCCTCATGCACCCTCATGTCCAAGATGTCTGCCGTGTACTGTGTCTGGCCATGTCCCCCGCCTCATGCACCCTCATGTCCAAGATGTCTGCCGTGTCCTGTGTCTGGCCATGTCCCCCGCCTCATGCAGCCTCGTGTCCAAGATGTCTGCCGTGTCCTGTGTCTGGCCATGTCCCCCGCCTCATGCACCCTCATGTCCAAGGTGTCTGCCATGTCCTGTGTCTGGCCATGTCCCCCGCTTCGTGTCCTGTGTCTGGTCATGTCCCCCGCCTCATACACCATCATATCCAAGATGTCTGCCGTGTCCTGTGTCTGATCATGTCCCCCGCCTCATGCACCCTCATGTCCAAGGTGTCTATTTCCGCTCCCGAGACATGATTGAGTTGAGTTGAGCTCAGAACCAACATCACTGCACTCTGGACATTCCCATAGGCACTCTGTCCCCTCGTTCAATAGCCATTGCAGAGTCATACTATTAATCGTTCGCACTGCTGTCTGATTGAAAGTTTTCCTGGTCTTCCCTCTCAGATTGAAATGAATTGAATTGAACTTTATTGTAAAAGGTTTACAAATTCGGCACGTAGGCCCGTCTTACATTCGGCCCTTCCAATCACTCATCTTTCGTTCATCAACAGTGCATAATACATTCACATAGGGAAAAAAAACATTGTCAAATGAATGGTGTAAGCATGAACAATGCATATTATCATGTTATGTAACAGATCCCTCCTCCCACACACACATCACGCACCAACACACGCACACACCACGTACCAACCCACGCACACATCTATCACCCACTCACACATCCCCCACCAACCCAAACATCTCGCACCCACCCACAGACACATCCCACATACATCTCACCACCAACTCACACAAATCCCACCCCACACAAACCCACACACATGTTCCACCACTCAAACACACACCCACAACCACACAATACCCCTCCCACACACACACAACCCGTACCAATCCACACACATCCTTCACCCACTCACACATCACCCACCCTTACCCAGACATCTACCCATCCACACACACATCTCACACACACCACTAACCCCCACCCACAAACAATCCCCCATGTATACACACATCCCCCACACACATCCCGCCACTTACCAACACCTACACATCCCCACCCGCCAACACCCACACATATCCCCCTCCGACACATCCCTAACTCACCCACACATGCCCCATCCATACACAAATCCCTCCACCCACCCAATCATCTCAGCACCGACCCACACATTCCCCACCAACCGACACTCACCCAATCTCCCCACCCCACCCACTACCCCCATCCATACACACATCCCCACACACCCATCCACATACCCCCACTCACTCAGATCCCCACAAACCCAGACATCTCGCACCCACCCACAGACACATCCCACGTACATCTCACCACCCACTCACACATACCCAAACCCACATAAACTCATCCACACACACATGCTACATCCAAAACCACACACATACCCCTCCCACACACACATCTCGTACCAACACACACACACATCCCTCACCCACTCATACATCACCCACCCATACCCACACATCTTCCCATCCACACACACATCTCCACACACACATTTCCCCACACACTATCACACACCATAAACCACACATACATCCCCCAACCACAAACACATCCCCCACCAACACACACATCCCCCACGCACACACACACACCCACAACCCCACACCCCTACACGTGCCCCACCACACCCACCCACACACATCCCCCAACCCCAATACCCACACAAGCACACCAACCCAAACACACATCCCTAACTCACCCACATATTCTCCACCCACACATGCCACATCCATACACACATCCCTCCACCCACCCACTCATATCCGCACTGAAACACACATCCCCCACCAACCGACACTTACCCACACCTCCCCACCCACCCACTCACACTTCCCCCATCCATGTACACATCAGCAACACTCATCCCTCCAACTCATACACATACCCCCACCCACATATCCGCACACCCCACCCACCAATACCTACTCACTCATATGCACATCCCTCACACACACATCCCCCACCGACCCACACACACATCCCCACCCACACAATATTCTCCCACCCACTCACACATCTCTCCACCCACACACATCTCCCAACCCACACACACATTCCCCGATTAACCCCCACCCCCACCCACCCACACACACATATCTCCCCACCCATCTCCCACCAACCCTCACATCCCCCACCTACAACCACACACCCCCCCCCCCCCCACACACACACTCACACACACATCCTCACATCTAGACACTTACATGATGCCTCACTTAATCACTGAAACTAGTATGAACAAACTCCCACACTTTACACACGCAAATACTGACAATTGTCCTGAGCATTCTCGCAAATATTGTAAACAATTTAGAAAAATTGTACATATACATTGTGTAACGTAAAAATTAGTGATGTAATTCAACTCTCTCTCTCTCTCTCTCTATTTTCTTACCACGCACTCTCTCTCTCTCTCTCTCTCTCTCTCTCTCTCTCTCTCTCTCTCTCTCTCTCTCTCTCTCTCTCTCTCACCAACTCTCTCACTCACTCTACAGTAATGTGCGTTTGTTCGTATAATACATGATTATATCAAGTGGCATACAAAATTCTAATATGAAAGATGAGAATACACAAAACAATATGGAATAGTTTAGTTTAGTTTAGTCGTCGGATCAACATCACGGCACACGGTAACTAATTATTACAATTTTATTTTACTTATACACTTATACATTATATTTTACAATATGGAAAAAAACTTTCACTAATTTGTTAACCGAATTTTACAATTTTTTTATTATAATAATTTTTTTTTTTAAATTATCTATCAATGGCTTTAATTTAGACACAAACTGGCTACATTGTCATTACAATTGTTGATTTCTAATGAGCTGTATGTAACTGCTTGCAATGTTTTAAAATATTCTAGAAATCTGGAGCAAGTTTACTTGTTGAAATTCGCATGACGGCAAGTTGCAGTCCGACAATAAAGACCTATTCTTAGTTTATTGATCTTCAAGCAAGAGAATGCTTGTTCGCAAATGTATGTTGATCCAAACAATGATAAAAGCTTATCTGCATAGTTTTTTTTAGTTAGGAAATAATTCTTCTGATAAATATCCATAGAAATCCAGCAAATCAGACTTGAATTTCTCTTTCGTGTCATTATCTGCTTGTATTACTTGTAAGTCAAGCAGCTCCAACTGTATGTCCTCTTTGGCTGTATAGCTTCTGCACTAAAAGGGGAACTGAGAATATTTAACTGTGGCTCTAAGTTCTTGGAATCTCCATCCAAATTCTTCAGTCAATGCATCTAATTTGGGCTTTGTACTTTTCAGTCATTTCGCCAGAAATGGTTCATTGTTTTAGCAAAGGGAAGTGACAAAACCTTTTTTCACTTGCTTGTCTGGAGAACAGTGAGAGTTTTGCCTTAAATGATTTTACATGTACACACAATTCATGTGCAAACAAACCATTGCCCTGAAGTTTTCCATTCAGTTCATTAACTTTTTCACAATTTCAAAGGCAAATATAATGTCTAACTTCCACTCATTATTGACAATATTAGTATTAAAGTCACATTCAATGCCCTTCATCTCTAGGAACGTCACTATATCTTATCTGAGGCCCCACACTACGACAAAGACTACCACAACGAATAAATTAATTTGAACATTGAATATGTGGAAATAATTTAAAACAGCAAAAACATTTTAAATTTAATATTTTCTTGTAAAATAAATAATTTTATTCACCGGAGAAATATCTGATTTTCATAAAATTATCCTTATTAAATGCAGGTCAGCATGGTCGAATGGGTAATAACGCGTGTTCTTAAACATCCGTTGTGCTGATGCCGAGGTAAGCGGTTCAACCCTTACGCTGGACAGTTGGACTAAAATGTTGACCTGTCGTACTTGACTTGGGGACGTAAATTACAAGTACCTCTGAAGTCAAAGTGGGTTCGCCTGATGGCGAGGGACACTGTTAATAGGGAAAGCTAATCCACACGCAAAATTCAGTCCATCACTGCTATAAATAGTGTGTAAGGACTACGCATGAGTTCAAAGCGAGCGAGCGAAAACAAAATCCGTATTAAATTTTTACATGTTGATAAATACTTCTCTATAATAAAATCGATAAATATTTCTCTATAATAAAATCGATAAATTCGCATTTTAGCATTACAATATGAAGGTCAAGGACTGTTTACAAAAATAGAAAATTAGAAAGAAATTTTATCAAAAATGTTAAAACAATCATAACGGTACATGAAATTCTGTAAAATTCAACAAAATAACTTAAAAAGGAAGTAACATTTGTTATTTCTAAATGCCCTCGAGGGCCGCATAATATCAGTTGCCGGGCCGCACGTGGCCCGTAGTTTGCCCACCCCTGCTTTAGAATAACACTAAATAAATCTGAAGCACTCGAGAATTTTCAAAGTAAAACACAAATAGTAATATAGGAGATTAGTGTGATGCCATAGCGCGGATGGGTGCAGGATGAAGCGGCTGATCTCCAGATGGGTGTATCAGACGCGGGACAATCCGTAACTGTGAGGTGTGCGATCCTACCTCGAGCGACCAGGAGAGCATCACCGACAAGATACAGAGACAGGAGAAGAACCGTAATTTTTTTTTTTTTTTTGAGGGGGGGGGGGGGGGGGGGGGGGGTTGGCGGCTTGCGGTGCTTAAAATGCATCAATGACTCTGCGGAACGAAAAAAAGATTTATAAGAATGTGTCAGATCAATCCTTTGAAGGACTGAATTGGATAACACTGTATTTACACAATGGAGAATTAAACATAAATGTGAAACGTTAAAAGTTGATTGTAAAATGTAATTAAGTACGAACTAAACAAATTGTCTATGAGCAACCTAATAGTGTTATTATTGACATTATAAAATCTTATTAAAAAATTGAATATTTTATTTAGTAAGGAATACTAAAGAGATTTTAAAGTTAGTTAATGATATTATTCTAGGTATACAATTTTCCTTTGTCTAAATTTCAGTAATCTCCCTTTTAACAATATTAGATGTTATGTCTCCTACTCAGTTGAGTTGAGTTAACAACCGACATCACTGCACTCAGAACATTCCCATAAGTGCTCCGTCCCCTCATTCAACGGCCAGCGAAGAGTCACACTACTAATCGTTCCCACCGCTATCTGATTAAAAGTTCTCCTGGTCTTCCCTCTCAGTTTTGATATTATTCCAGAACTCCTGTCGATCCCCCGCAATCTCATTCTTTTCACATATGGGTTCTCAATCTGTTCCTCCGCCTTCTCCACCTGGTCCCACGGGCGCACGATCACCTTCCCCTTGTCCACTAGGCAAACTACCACCAAGCGGTGCATTCCCTGCTAACCTATCAGCCTGTTCATTCGCCCTTACCCACGCATGACCAGGGCAAAACGTCATTACAATTCTCACAATCTGTGAACCTCGGAAGCGACGAGAGCCATTCCGCACGAAAACATTCCTTTCTCCACCTTACTAAGCATACTCTTTGAATTCGTAATGAATACAACTTGTGTTGCAGTAATCTTCTCTAGCCACCGGAATGCCGCTGTTACTGCCTCCACCACCATTCTCATGCTAAAGGTCATAGTCTCATATGCCAGAATTTCCTTTTTCAAGACTCGCCCATTAGCCTTTGCAATAAAGCCCCAGCCACTACGCCTGTTTCTCACCACTGACCCATCGGTGTAGATGACTATGTCACCTTGATATGTGTTACTCTGGATCAGCTGTTGCACTTCAAACTCAGTGCGGTCCCGTTGCCCATTCTCTGCACTCACGACCCAGTGTTATTATTACATTGTGCCAGTCCGTGATGTCTTCCGGAACTTCAACCCACTCTCTTTCACGATTGATGATCTCTAGATCACACACCTGACGTATAGAAACCTTTCAAGCTGGCTCTTTGATACTGTCAGCAGCCCCAAACCATACTCAGTGACAGAAATTATTAACTGCTGAAAAAGCATTTACAGCATCCTCTGATCTACCCCGGTTGCTGCCATAGCCCTCAATGCATTAAGTCCCCTACCAGCCTTCACCACCAAAGCTTCCACATGATCCTTAAAAGACAAACACCTGTCAAAGGTGAAACCCAAGTACTTCACTTTACTCTCTCGACTAAGAGAACATCCATACAACATAATACCTGGGACATCTGCCTTAACGATCCGTTATCCAAGGAGTACCACACAGCCGATGCCTTGTCTGGGTGTATAATGGCCCTGCGTCCCTGCACCACACCGCTACCCTGTTTACTGCCACCTATAAGTCTTTCGCCAACCTGGCCCTGTCTCTGCCCTGTCTGTACACCAGCACATCATCTACAAATGTCAAGATTCTACCCACGCCTGGTGTCTCAATAGCTGCGATTTTGCTGGTGTAGAAATTAAAGAGCACCGGCGACAAGGCAGATCCCTGCGGCGACCCAGGGGTCAGAAGTTCAGACGTGCAACCGTACGCTCATAAAGGACTGCCGGGTAGCCTTCCATGTCCAACAATCAAGGTGTTTTTCATTTAGGTATCTAGTAATTCCGCAGAATGCTTGAACATAAGTATTAATAAGTGTAGTGATCAATCAAGTCATTTCTATCATGTTATTATATTTTAAATATTCTCTATGCAAACGTAATTGCACCAGCATTTGGCAGAGAGAGAGAGAGAGAGAGAGAGAGAGAGAGAGAGAGAGAGAGAGAGAGAGAGAGAGAGAAAGTAAGAGAGAGAGTGCGAATGAGAGAAATGGAGAGGGGTGGGGGGGGGGGGGGAAGAAATATTTGTTCACAATTAATGAAATTTACAAACATAAATGACATTTCCTCTAAACATAATATTTGTCTACATAAGCCCCATAAACTTGCACGGCCTTTCGACAGTGCGAAAGTAAGTGCATGCAGGCCTTGACAGTGCCAGACCAGGTGTTGTCCTGCTCACTTCGCCTATTAATCGTCATCTCTCTCACTCCTATCACCTAGGCCATAGCCACCAGTCACACCACTCACCTTCTCGTTGCTACTTTGGCGTTGAAATCCCCGAGGATGACAGTCATTTTAAAATTGTTACACTGGTCCTCGGCCATGTCTAATTCGTTATATCATTCAAGAAGCCCTGGGCAAGGAAACATGAGGCGAAGAAATTCATTGGGCATTGAGAATCTTTCGCATTTACTGAACCCTTGCCTTCTGCAAATCCACATTGTTTTTTTCCTATTTATATATCCATTATAATTGATACCCCTGATTTTCTTTCTCTCTCCACCAGAATGGTTCATGTTATATTCCTTGTAAGTTATAATATCCCCTGGTCTCACATATACCTAACATGTTAATATTCTGTCTTCTCATTTCTTTCTTAATGTTATCAAAGTTTGGGATGGGCATGGTTAATTTTCTGTAATTTTTATGTGGCCCTAGGAGGCCAGTAAAAAACTATTTAAAAAAAAAAAAAGGATTTCCGTGGAAAGGAGAAAAAAACACACACAAAAGAAACATTACAATACACACATCACAAAGCAGTACTAGCACATATCACCACAAACATTACAAATGCAAGGCCTTCAAAACAATCACCACATTGGAAATTCAACAACACACAACTCCAACACACAGGTCACGTACAACACATGACACATCTTATTCTAACATACATTAATAGTACACCAACCGATAACATAACACAAATTGGGTATCTACTAAAGAATACAATACGTAAGAGAACACAACTAGTGGCATCCATCATACACAAAGACAGACTACAACAAGAACATATCATTCAAGCAGCAATGCAACTCACAAAACAGACTGACAGGAATGTACTACAACTACAGACACTAGAATCACAATTAGAACAACACCAGGAACACAAATTCTGTAGTGCACTCTTTAGAACTAAACTACCAAATCAGAAGAAACTCCCAGCAAACAACACCAGGCAGTAGAACAAAACATACAACGCAACAGACAATTAGGAGCAGTAACAGACATGCAAGGAAACACACAAACACAGGCAGCAAATATACTATAGTGTGTTTTTGTTTTTGTTTTTGTCGGTCGGTCGGTCGGTCGGTCGGTCGGTCGGTCGGTCGGTCGGTCGGTCGGTCGGTCGGTCGGTCGGTCGGTCGGTCGGTCGGTCGGTCGGTCGGTCGGTCGGTCGGTCGGTCGGTCGGTCGGTCGGTCGGTCGGTCGGTCGGTCGGTCGGTCGGTCGGTCGGTCGGTCGGCGGTCGGTCGGTCGGTCGGTCGGTCGGTCGGTCGGTCGGTCGGTCGGTCGGTCGGTCGGTCGGTCGGTCGGTCGGTCGGTCGGTCGGTCGGTCGGTCGGTCGGTCGGTCGGTCGGTCGGTCGGTCGGTCGGTCGGTCGGTCGGTCGGTCGGTCGGTCGGTCGGTCGGTCGGTCGGTCGGTCGGTCGGTCGGTCGGTCGGTCGGTCGGTCGGTCGGTCGGTCGGTCGGTCGGTCGGTCGGTCGGTCGGTCGGTCGGTCGGTCGGTCGGTCGGTCGGTCGGTCGGTCGGTCGGTCGGTCGGTCGGTCGGTCGGTCGGTCGGTCGGTCGGTCGGTCGGTCGGTCGGTCGGTCGGTCGGTCGGTCGGTCGGTCGGTCGGTCGGTCGGTCGGTCGGTCGGTCGGTCGGTCGGTCGGTCGGTCGGTCGGTCGGTCGGTCGGTCGGTCGGTCGGTCGGTCGGTCGGTCGGTCGGTCGGTCGGTCGGTCGGTCGGTCGGTCGGTCGGTCGGTCGGTCGGTCGGTCGGTCGGTCGGTCGGTCGGTCGGTCGGTCGGTCGGTCGGTCGGTCGGTCGGTCGGTCGGTCGGTCGGTCGGTCGGTCGGTCGGTCGGTCGGTCGGTCGGTCGGGTCGGTCGGTCGGTCGGTCGGTCGGTCGGTCGGTCGGTCGGTCGGTCGGTCGGTCGGTCGGTCGGTCGGTCGGTCGGTCGGTCGGTCGGTCGGTCGGTCGGTCGGTCGGTCGGTCGGTCGGTCGGTCGGTCGGTCGGTCGGTCGGTCGGTCGGTCGGTCGGTCGGTCGGTCGGTCGGTCGGTCGGTCGGTCGGTCGGTCGGTCGGTCGGTCGGTCGGTCGGTCGGTCGGTCGGTCGGTCGGTCGGTCGGTCGGTCGGTCGGTCGGTCGGTCGGTCGGTCAGGTCGGTCGGTCGGTCGGTCGGTCGGTCTGTCTGTCTGTCTGTCTGTCTGATCTATTATCTCAGTGCACTTAAAATGATGGCTGCTATGGACACAGAGCAGAGAATGCTTTTCACACTATACCAGCACTTGATCCTCTCAGTAATTGATTATGGATTAGGTCTGCTCACTGTCTCAGAGAGTCAGCTGGTGAAGTTAGAGCGCATACAGAACGAAGCTATGCGGGTCATTCTGGGATGCACTAGAGACACACCAGTAGTGTGTATGCGTTACATCCTTGGCCTGCCGACTGTAGCTGGTAGGCTCAAGGTGATGCAGGCGAAGGCATACCTCAGAGTAGCTGCAGACACAGACGACCCACTGCATGAGGCGCTGGACGCAGTTAAGGGTCAGCGACTGATAAGAGGGAAATCATGGATGGCTCAGGTGGAGGATACGATCAGACAGGTGTGCCCCTTGGCGAACATTAGGCGAGGAGAGGAGTGGGTCAGAGTGCCAGCGGAGCAGTCAGACATGTGCAGAGTTATAAAGACATAAGCCGGGAGTGCAGGGAGTGGCCAGCAGGGGCCACGGACGTGGAAATTCAGCAACTAATTCAGGACAATGCTCACTCGGGTGATGTGATTACCTACACAGTTGGTTCGGTGTCAAGAGGTGAGAGAAGTGGCTGGGGGTTCATAGCCAAAGCTAATGGTCGATGTTTGGGGCAGGAGAGCCTGGCATATGATACCACAACATCCAGCTTAAGAATGGAGGTGGAGGCAGTCACTGCGGCTCACCGCTGGATGGAGAATACGACACACACACACATCGTAATTGTAACTGACTCGGAAAGCATGCTGACGAGGGTGAGGATGGGCATGCTTCGTGCGGAGTGGCTTGCTTCGGATCGGAGGTCACGGGTGACAAGCATCGCCTGGATCTTTTCTCCGGGGCATGCCGGTATGCTGGGAAATGAACAGGTGGACAGATTGGCTGGCTCTGCAGAACTTGGTGGAGTATTGATACATGACAAGGAGATGTGGTTGCGGCCTTGTGGGAGCACTGTACACCTCGGAGGAGCAAGTGGAGTACCATTGTCTGGCAAGCGAGGAGTGACGAGGGAACTGGCCGACGCCCGACGCTCAGAGGAAAGACGAGACGGACTTATAATCAGATTGCTACTGGTACTATTGGTGTTGGAACTCTTCGCTGGCTGCTGAGGATGGGGACGGAGCGCTTATGGGAATGCCCCGAATTCTGTGATGTCGGATCCTAAATCAATCAATCAACAATCATATTACGCATAAAGCCACAGAGGTAACATACCCATACCACAGAAAGAGTAGCATAGACATTCAAGCAAATAGCACCATGCCAACTATGCAGACACGACATTCAAGAAACAGAAGAACATCCTTTCTTTGCATGTCCAACAATCACAGCCACTAAGACTGCATTACAACAGCTAATAGAAACACACACCAACAAGAAAACTGACATATACAAAGCAATCATCCCAAATACAATACCTACAACCACAAAAGACAAATACACTAAACTACTCATAACATTGGCTTAGTATAGACACATTATATGGTCTAGCCCAGGGGTGGGCAAACTTTTTGTGCGTAGGGCCGCATTGACAAATGTAAAGCTATTGGCGGCCCGCATATATATATATATATATATATATATATATATATATATATATATATATATATATATATATATATATATATATATATATATATATATATAATGTCCATTTTGTTTACAGCAACCTATCACAATAAGTAATTATTAATTATGTATAGGCTAGTAAGCAGTATAAATAACTAATTATTGCAATTTTATTTTACTTATACGCTTATACATTATATTTGACAATATGGACAAAAACGTTTACTAATTTGTTAACAAGATGTTACAACTTGTTATAACAAATATTCTTTTTTTATCTATCAATGGCTTTAATTTAGACATAAACTGACTACATTGTGATTATAATTGTTGATTTCTAATGAGATGTACTTAACTGCTTGCACTTTTTGACAACATTCTTGAAATCTGGAGTAAGTTTATTTGTTGAAATTTGCATGACAGCATGCAAGTTGCAGACCGATAATAAATTCTTAGATTTGTTGATCTTCAAGCATGAGAATGCTTGTTCGCAAATGTATGTGGATCCAAACAATGATAAAAGTTTGGCTGCAAAGTTTTTCAAGTTGGGAAATGATTCTTGTGATAAAGATCCATAGAAATCCAGCAAATCATCTGACTTAAATTTCTCTTTCAGGTCATGATCTGCTTGTAAGTCAAGCAGCTCCAACTGTATGTCCTCTGTGGCTGTATCAGCTTCTGCACTAAAAGGGGAACTGATAATATTGAGCTGTGGCTCTAAGATTTTGAAATCTTGAAATCTCCATCCAAATTCTTCAATCAATGCATCTAATTGGGTTTTGTACTTTTCAGTCATTAAACCAGAAATGGTTTCTTGTTTCAGCAAAGGAAAGTGACAAAATATTTTTTCACTTGCTTGTCTGGAAAACAGTGAGAGTTTTGCCTGAAATGATTTTACATGCACATACAATTCATGTGCAAACACACCATTGCCTTGAAGTTTGACGTTCAGTTTATTTAACTTTTCCATAATTTCAGTGGCAAACATAAAGTCTAACTTCCACTCTTTATTGAAAATGTTAGTATTAAAGTCACATGCAATGCCCTTCATCTCTAGGAACATCACTGTTTCTTCTCTGAGTTCCCACACTCGCCTCAACACCTTGCCGAGACTCAGCCATCGAACACTGATGTGGTACAGGACATCTGAATGTTCAGTTTCAAATCGTCAAGTAATGTCTTGAATTGTCTGTAATTAAGTCCTCTTGATCTAATGAGGTTGATGACACTGACAAATGAGTCAGTGATATGCTCTATATTCAAAACAGTTTTACAAATTTTCTTGATGAATCACACAGTGACGTGGTAATGCTTGCTTGCTTGTGTTCGTTGGCTTGAGCTCCAACGCGAAGTCCTGTATGTCGGATGAAGGCACCCTGTTGTCAAACATCAGTGTGATGTCATACAGGACCTGAGGTTTGCGTGAGTATCCGTTGTCCCATGTCTGGCTTATTGGTGTGCAGACTGGTGGTTCCTTGCCGTACAGACAGACACTCTCCGACTTCAAAGGAATCGGCGATCCTATTGACTTTAGCCAGGACGCCGAAGGGACCTGTTGCCCAGGACGCTCGACGAGGACGCGTCAATAGGTCTTGGCCAGTATATACCCCGGCCCTGGTGCCTTGGAGACACCTCTGCGTCCCAAGTGGTAATAATGTGTGGTCTGGATATTCTGCTTTAATCTTATTACTTATCAGCTTTACCAGACCTACATTTTTGTCCATGTAAAAGCACGAGCTCCTGCAGTTGTAACACTTGCCATCTTGTTCCAAACCAACCCAGTTCTTTCAATACAGTTAGTAACAGCATTGAATATATCATGGCCTGTGGTTGTGTCTTTGAGTGACTCAACACTCAGTAACTCTTCAGTGAGTTTGAAAGAAGTGTTTATTCCACGAATAAATATCAATAATTAGGCAGTATCATGTACATCGATACTCTCATCCAATGCAAGAGAGTACCACAAAAATTGTTTACTTATGTCTTGAAGTTTATGCATCAAATTGCCACTTATCTTGTCAACACGTCTGACCACAGTTCTTCTTGATAAACTAATGTTGTCGAATCTTGTTTTTGTTTGTTTGTTTGTTTGTTTTTGTTTTTGCATCTAGCAAACATTCCTTTATGAACTCGCCATAAGAAAATGGCTTGTTCTGTTTTACAATTCTGTGTGACACCACAAGATTAGCTTCCGCTGCAGCATCTTGAATTTAAGACTGTTTAGTGAAAACAGTTTGTTGTTTCTCAAAATTTCTCACCACCTCCAGGCATTTCCTTTCCCTCCCTTCGGTCGTTAAATTGTATCCTAAATCGGAATGTTTTGTTTGATAATGCCTTTTTAAATTGTACTCCTTGAAGACAGCCACTGACTCACGACACAATAAGCAAACTAATTTGCTACCAACTTTTATAAAACAGTACTTAGTTGTCCTTTCATCATTAAACACACGGCATTCATCTTCAATCTTACGTTTGTTATTGACATTCATAGTTTAATCAAATTCGAACAGTTAGAATTGTACAACAGTTTAAAACGGAAATGAAACAAAACCTACTTCCGGCTGTGTGTGAAAATAAAATATTCGGGAAAACAAGTAGTAAACTCAGAATACATTTCAGAAATATATCAAGACTACTACAACAAATAAATTAATTTGAACATTTTAAATGTGGAAATAATTTATAACAGCAAATATCTTTTAGATTTAATATTTTCTTGCAAAATAAATCATTTTATTCACCTGAGAAATATCTGTTATCAACAGAAGAAAGAATGTTTTTAATTGGTTCTACATGCAAAGTGTAGTGGGACTTTACAAACACCCCGTATAATTCTGCAGTATGCGCCTAAAGAGATGCAATGAAATGTGCCCAGCTATAAATCATGCAATTTATTGTTTGTGGCTTCTTTGTTTTAATCCTCTGTTCCTTGTCTTTGTTGTGAGCCCATTTAGGCTTTCTTAAGTTGATCCATATGCTGATTTACTCATGCACACTTTCCCTCCACTTTTTCATTGATATTCCTCCTATTCATCTACTCAACTAGAGGATTGATTGATTGATTGATCTAGGAACCGACATCACAGCATTCGGGGCATTCCCATAAGCACTCCATCCCCATCCTCAGCAGCCAGCGAAGAGTTCCAACACCAATAGTACCACTATAGGATATTAAATACTATTAGTCTTATGTCAGTAACACCACAGAAAGGTTGTCAGTACACAAAGTAAATTGTTTTTTAAATTGTAATTAATTAATTTGTTTTCATAAAATTAAAGATTGTCAAAGTGATTACTCTGTCTGTCCATTATCTCTCTCATGTTACTGTTCTGCATATCAATGACAGATCAGTAATCTCTCTCTCTCTCTCTCTCTCTCTCTCTCTCTCTCTCTCCTCTCTCACACACACACAAACACACACAGATCAATATACATCATTAAAGACACTACTCTCCTATGAATGATGTTTATCAATAACAGATCAGTAATGCATCTCACTCTCACTCACAGACATCCATACACATTATTAAAGACATTATTATATCACTAACAGATCTGTAGGTATCTCTGTTTTCTCATTCAGACATTCACACACATTATTAAAGACATTACTCTATCACTAAAAGATCAGTAATGCATTTCTTTTTTTTTTGCTCACAAATATCCATACATATAATTAAATACATTATCTTATCAAAAGCAGATCAGTAATGTGTCTCTTTTTCGCTCAGACTTCCATACATCATTAAAGACATTAGTTTATCACTAACAGACAGTAGAGCAGCTCATTTTGCTCACAGACATCCATTCACAACATTAAACACATTGCTATCTCAATACTCTTCTGTATATTGATATGAGAGCAGTAATCTCTCTTTCTCTCATTACTGTTCTGTGTACCAATAACAGATCAGTTGTCACCTTCTCTTTCACTTGCACCCATAAGTAAAAGTAAGTCAAGGATCCATGTCTGCACCTTGAGATGTACCGAGTGTCAGGTTTTAGCCCTGTATCCCCCCCCCCCCCTCCATTTGTCCCCCACCTTGCAACAGGTGGGGAGGGGCCGCTTGCGTGCCCCAATAACCCCAGGAGCTCTGCCGACGCACAACTATACCATACCAAGAGGGACACAACCTGCTGCCCTGCAGGTAGACTGGGGATAGCAGTCTAAATCAAGCAAACGATGCCAATAATCTCAGTCCGGACATAACCTCTAAGGCTCTCAGCCGAGGGGTATGGCTGAACGTCTCTAAGCCATAAACACTCGGATGTGAGAGCCTGGACAACACTTACCTACCTCAAAATGGAGGTGAGGTGCTGAGCACGCTACCTGCTTGGTGCAGATACTCGTTCGAAGGCTCTTAGCTGGGGGGTATGAGGGATCCCCGGATGAGAGGGCATGGCCGTTTCTCGCCCACAGACGCATGGAGGTAAGGTGCTGAGCCGGCAGCACATATAGCCTACCTCGTGAGCGTGTACTACAGGAGGAAAAGCACCTCAGTCGCACGTTCCGATGAAAGTCTGTAACTGTACTCATGGAGTGAGTGTAGTCAAAGGTGGAAGATTGTCTTGTTGACAAGAAATGGAACGCTTGGCTAGCGAACCGTGGCAGCCCGAAGCAAAAGCTTCCTGAGTGGAAGTCGCAATAAGAGTCCAACTTGTCTCGAAACCCAAGGAACGCTAATCTCATTAAAAAATGCCCAACAAAGTCGGAAGTGCTGGCCTACGGGTGGCAAAATAAAAATTGGCACTACGCAATTACGTCAGAGTGAAATGTCTTTCATGGCCGGATAAGCTCTAACTAGTCTTCGATCTCACTACCCAGAGACCAGGGGAAATTTTATTACTAGAAGTCCAAGAGAAAAAATCCCGGTCACCGCCGGGGCTTGAACCCGGGACCTCCAGCACTCAAGGCGGACACCATACCTCGAGACCACGCAGCCCCTGAACCCATTTAAGAACCCATTATGTGGCAGCCCGAAGCAAAAGCTTGCTGAGTGGAAGTCGCAATAAGAGTCCAACTTGTCTCAAAACCCGAGGAACTCTAACCTCATTAAAAAATGCCCGCCGAAGTCGGAAGTGCTGGCCTACGGGTGGCAACATAAAAATTGGCACTACGCAATTACGTCCGAGTGATATGTCTTTCATGGCCGGAAAAGCTCTAACTAGTCTTCCGAATGTCCCTCGTGCTAGGAACAGCTCTCTCTGACTACCTAGTTTTCCGAATGCCCCTTGTGTCAGGAACAGCTCTGTCTAGATAGTTTCCGAATGTCCATCGTGCCCGGAACAGTTCTGACTATATTGTCCCGGGCACAAGGGCAGGCACATGTCTGAATCGAAAACTTGCTGAGTGGATAATGACTGCAGACTGGTCTGGTTTGTGCGGGAACAGCCCAGGGTGAACGAAATGCCCAATATATTGAAGTTAGGAATTAAAGCAGCCATGAGTAGGACGTGAGGATTCCCTCGGTGAGCCCAGCACCAGAGTGCTATATGTCGGCCCTGCAACTATGGAAGCAACCCTGGATGGCGAAAAATTCCATGGACTGTCCCTGCCTTCCCTTGAGGGATCGTGAAGTCTTCGACTGTTCCAACGTGATCAGCTGGGATGTGGACAGTACCACATAAGTGAGATTCTCCCAGGAATGTTAACCTGGTCAAAAACGCACGTGAAAGTCGGATGATTTGGCCCAAGGGTTTCGGCCCCAAGGGGGCTTAACAACACACCGCAATCACATCTGAAAAATCACTCCGGATGAATGCACAGTAGAAGAAGAAGAAGAAGCCATGTATTTGTATGGACTATTTGGTACTAGACTTCTAATGTGATCATTTCACACTGGTAACCAGGTCCAGCAAACCGGTAGGGAATTTATTTGTTCAAGAACTATTGCTCGAGAATTATGGAGGAAATTGAAAGAAAAACGCAACTCTATCAGCGTTCACGCCGAAAACGACACACCGACGCGGAACGACACACCGACGCCGAACAACAACAAACGACTAACGACAAAAACTGCTAAACTTCGAAATACTTTAAATAGAAAGGAGATTTTTGCTACTTGGAATGTTACTGGTCTTGGATATAAGGAACCAGCTCTTGTAGAGTTCATGAAAAAATCAAATATTCAATTATTAGGACTCACAGACACTAGGAAAAAGGGGCAGAACACGAAACGAACACATGAAGGTCACGTTCTTATATGGAGTGGCGTCGACCAGCGAGCTACAGCTAAACATGGAGTGGGTTTTTTGTTACATCCAGACAAAGCGAAAGCCATTATCAACACTAAATTTATATCGGAAAGGATAATACTAGTACAGATCAAAGAAGGAAATAGAACAACAACTTTTATACAAACATACGCCCCATGTAACTGACACTTACAGCGACGAAGACAAAGACGAATATTTTGATAAACTTGCAGACACGTTAAATAATGTCAAGGAGACAGATGAACTAGTTGTGATGGGTGATTTTAACGGACGAATAGGCACACGAAGAACACCATGGGAGGATTGCATGGGGCCATTCAGCGACAAAGAGACTGATTGTAACAGCAATGGTCAATCATCTACTCAACATATGCTCGGAACATGGACTAATAATAGCAAATAGTTTTTTTCAACATCGTCGTAGCCACACCAAAACCTGGTATAAATGGAATGACATAGACCAAGCATCTCAAATTGACTTTATTCTAATTAGGAAATCAGACAGAAGGACTACTATTAGATTCAAGAGCACTCCCAAATACAGATGTTGATACTGATCACAAACCAGTCATAATAAAAAAGATTTCACCACACAGGAAAATAAGAAACAAAAAGGTAACAACACATGTCATCAATTATAGGAGGCTGCAGGAAAATACGGTTAAAGACGAATTCAATCAAGAAATCCAAAACCTACATAAGAACATCCCTGATGACCACTCAAGCGTAGATAAGGAATGGACATGTTTCAAAGCTGCCATGCTCGACACACTGGAAAATAAATGTGGAACAAAGAAAGTAGGGCAGGACAAAAGATTAAGAACAGCCTGGTGGAACAACGAAGTTAAAGATAGCATATTCAAAAAGAAGGTAGCATTCAAAAAGTGGATCACAACTAAATCTGAACAGGACTATATTACTTATAGAATAGCACGACGTAATGCCAAACGAACAATTAGAGCATCTAAAGATGAATCCTGGAGAATATATGGTGAACAGATGGCGACCCTTAGCAAAGACTGCCCAAGAGAATTTTATAAACGTGTCACCACAATGAGAAACAGAGATGCATGCTACAACCCAACCACCATCATAAACAGCAAAAGAGGTATACCGATATTTAATCCACAACAAAGACTAGCAAGATGGGCAGAATACTTTCAAGAACTACTTAACCCCACACATAACATAGAAAACCTCACTTTTGTGCCTAAATGCCAGGGACAGCAAGAACCAAATTTCATACCTGCAGAAGTCAAAGCAGTTATACAGAAAAGTCCTAAAAACAAATCACCAGGTCCAGATGGAATAACCACAGAAGCTATTCAGGCCTGTGGGGAAACAGGAGTTAAATGGCTAACAAGAATTTTTAATATAGCATGGGAAGAAAGAAAAGTCCCAGATGATTGGCAACAGGCAATAATAGTACCAATATGGAAAAAGAAAGGCAATATGAGAGAGTGCGAAACATACAGAGGTATATCACTCCTGAGCCATATAGGGAAAATGTATGCAAAACTATTGGAACAAAGAGCTAGACCAATAGTTGAACAACAGTTAAGCAAAGCACAATTCGGTTTTTGGAAAGGTAAAAGTTGCACTGATGCATTATTTACACTTAGACAAATTTGTGAAAAAACTATCGAATATAGTGACCAGCAGAATATTGTGTTTGTAGATCAGGAAAAGGCTTTCGATAGAGTAGACAGATACAAATTATGGACTATCCTTGAAGACTATGGGATACAAGGGCAACTGCTAGAAAACATCATAGCCATGTACCACTCGAGCCAAAGTGCAGTAAGAACACAAGAAGGTATATCAGATATGTTCACAGTCAATACAGGAGTGAGGCAGGGATGTGTGCTCTCTCCCCTGCTATTCAATATCTACATGGACAGAATTTCCAAAGAAGCAAGTCTCGACAGACCAGATTCAGAAAATTTAGAACTCTTTACTCCAGATGAAACAACAGACCCACAGGGAATAAATGAACTTCTATTTGCAGACGATCAGTGCCTGTTTTACAGCGATGAGGGCAGACTACAAAATCATATTACTAATCTGAGTTCAACCTGCAGCAGATACAATATGAGTATAAACACAGCCAAAACCGAAGTAATGCAAGTTAGCAGATCGCCAGGCCCACTAAGTATACAGATAAATAACACAACTCTGAAACAAGTTAAAGAATTCAAATACCTTGGAAGTATGATCACAGAAGATGGCAGATTGGACAGAGAAATTGAAATCAGATGTCAAAAAGCTAGTGCACTTACATATCAACTATCACCCTTACTGAAACATCCAAATATACCCATATCCGCAAAACGACAGATAATAAACAGCATATTCACACCAACCCTATGCTACCAATCTCAAACCTGGACTTTATCCAAATTACACCTTCGCAAAATCAACACCTGCGAAATGAGATGCCTGAGGAGAGCTGCCAACCTAACAATCCGAGACCGAGTAAGAAATGCTACTATCAGACAGACTGTGGGATCAACACCTTGTGCCACATTTATTGAAAGACAGAAGATCAAGTGGTTTGGCCATGTCGTTAGAATGCAACATCAGCAGTTACCATCACTGGCCTTACATCAAAGAGCATCTGCGACGAGACCACGAGGACGTCCAAGAAGAAAATAGATTGACGACATCAGAGACATTGTACAACCACACGGAATGACATTATCCAGTGCCGCCCACCGGGCGCTGGAACGCAAATTATTCCTCCCCACGACGCTTGACGGCAGAAGTGGAAGATGATGATGATGATGATGATGATGAACCTTTACTTTCTAAAACATCTGACACTCATACATGTATATAATATTTAAGACACAAATGATCTTTCTCTCTCTGACACTCATACATGTATATAATATTTAAGACACAAACGATCTCTCTTTCTATCTCTTTGACACTCATACATGTATATAATATGTAAGACACAAATGACCTCTCTCTCTCTCTCTCTCTCTCTCTCTCTCTCTCTCTCTCTCTCTCTCTCGCTCTCTCTGTCTCTCTGTCTGACACTCACATATGAGTATCATAAGTAAGACACAAATGATCCGAGATATCCACCACCAGACTTCACACTAATCCAGCATCTTTGGCCATCTGGTAGAAGATGGAGCTTCGATTAGCCATCAGTACTTGGGGTGAATCAAACTCACTGACTCTTCCCTTGTCCATCACAATGACTCTGTTGATAATCAATTGCAACAACGTAATTTATGTTAACATAACATCTAGTGACAAGAAGGACAATGACAAGAGAAATATATACAACGGATGTCATGATGACAGCTGCAATGCATGTCTACTGCTACACATTGGAGGTCAAGATAAAATAAGTTTAGAATCATTGAAGACTAATGTAGAATGTACATCAGGTCTGTGTCTCTGACTACTTATGATCGTGTTCTAGTAAATCTTACTGTCTAATTCTAATTTCTTTGGTGCACTTTATTACTTGTGATCATGCTCTAGTAAATCTTACTGTCTACTTCAAATTTTTTGGTGCATTTTGTTACTTCTGATCGTGTTCTAGTAAATCTTACTGTTTACTTCTAATTATTTTGGTGCACTTTATTACTTATGATTGTGCTCTAGTAAATCTTACTGTCTACTTCTAATTTTTTGGTGCATTTTGTTACTTCTGATCGTGTTCTAGTAAATCTGACTGTCTACTTCTAATTATTTTGGTGCACTTTATTACTTATGATCGTGTTCTAGTAAATCTTACAGTCTACTTCTAATTGTTTGGTGCATTTTGTTAATTGTGATCGTGATCTAGTAAATCTTACCGTCTTCTCATAATGTTTTGGTGCATTTTGTTAATTGTGATCATGTTCTAGTAAATCTTACCGTCTACTTCAAATATTTTGGTGCATTTTTGTTACTTGCGATCGTGTTCTAGTAAATCTTACTGTCTACTTCTAATGTGTTGGTAATTTATTCATTGACTATGACTGAGAAAGTCTGTGATTCATGAAAGATTTTTGTTTCTGTGAACACAGACTTTAAGACATCCTCCACTGGAGATGGCATGTGATTAATTAATCTTCATACCAACATTTTCTTATAAGTGTCAAACACGAGCTCCAAACAAAGAATAGGAGTGAAAAGTGACATGTGAAATGAGACGCTTAAGAAAAATGGTTGGTATTATAAAAAACAGCATGCCTGACTGCAGGCCTGGTGATAACGTGTTCAAATCCTCATCGAGGTGGGGATTTATAAAAGGTAACAATCACTTGGGCTCCAAGGCTGATCCCGCCTAAAATAGGAACCAGGAATTGTGGGAGGCAAAGGTGGCAGGTGAGACACTGACCATGTCACCCATCAAGAGCTGATTGGTCTATATAAAAATGTCGATAGCATCATATCGCCAATAAACCTCAAGGTGGGAACAAGTGGTCTATATAAAAATGGCGCTAGCATCATATAGCCAATAAACCTCAAGGTGGGAACAAGTGGTCTATATAAAAATGGCGCTAGCATCATATAGCCAATAAACCTCAAGGTGGGAACAAGTGGTCTATATAAAAATGGTGCTAGCATCATATAGCCAATAAACCTCACTCAAGGTGGGAACAAGTGGTCTATATAAAAATGGCGCTAGCATCATATAGCCAATAGACCTCAAGGTGGGAACAAGTGGTCTATATAAAAATGGCGCTAGCATCATATAGCCAATAAACCTCAAGGTGGGAACAAGTGGTCTTTATAAAAATGGCGCTAGCATCATATCGCTAATAAACCTCAAGGTGGGAACAAGTGGTCTATATAAAAATGGCGCTAGCATCATATAGCCAATAAACCTCAAGGTGGGAACAAGTGGTCTATATAAAAATGGCACTAGCATCATATCGCCAATAAACCTCAAGGTGGGAACAAGTGGTCTATATAAAAATAGTGCTAGCATCATATAGCCAATAAACCTCACTCAAGGTGGGAACAAGTGGTCTATATAAAAATGGTGCTAGCATCATATAGCCAATAAACCTCACTCAAGGTGGGAACAAGGGTCCTTTACTTAAACAAAAATATAGAATAACAAGAAGTGGGAAAAGATAAAATAAAGCAAAACAGGAACAACGTCGAGAGTAGTACAAGAATTTTGCAGATTGCTTGGAAAATAATTCCCCACAATTGTTCTCATCCAGGAAGAAAGATGGCAGAAAGAAAATGTACATGCAGCTACAATGACACTTTCTGCGTACACGTGTATATTTCAGTGTCATTCAGTGACCATTGCACCATGTGATTGTTACATGTTACAAATGAGCTGTAATTGAAATCTTGTGGCGGAGAGAGAAATGTTGAACATTCACAAGCAGCTGTGTGATGTGTATGGAAGTTGTGCAGCTGATTGAAGCAACTTTGGATGATGGGTTCAGAGAAGTAAGGCTTCAGGAATGGAGGCATAGCTGCATGATCAGCCAAAGCGTATACTATCCAGAATGATGGCTACAGAGTAGGAAGAACATCCGAAAATATAAGAACTGGTGCTGTTAGTAAGGCTGTACAGAAACATTGTTTTACAATACAAATCTTAATTGTGATAACTTCTTCCCACAACGTGTGGGGGATGGGTGGAGGAATGATCACCTGTATTATACTGTCACTGGTGGACAGACAAATAGACAGACCGACCAGCTGACAGATATACAGAGACATAATAGATAGACAAATAGACTGACAGACATAAAGATATAGATATATAGACAGACAGACAGACAGGCAGACAGACAGACTGATGGATGTGTGGGTGGATGGATGGACGGACAGACAGACACAGAAGGATGGATGGACGAATGGGTGGATGGCAAGGATTCCAGATAGCTGGAAGCAAGGACAGACAGACAGATAGACCAACAGACAGTACTAAGTCTGAATTACTGTGCGATTACACTATCTGTCAAACCCCTAGTTGGTCCTCAATATACTCACTTATCATAATCCATGATGGTATTGAGTCTGTGTGCTATGGTGATAACCGTACAATCTTTGAACTCTGTACGTATGGTCTTCTGGATGAGGTCATCAGTCTCCATGTCCACTGCCGCAGTAGCCTCATCAAGCACCAGGATTTGGGTCTTCCTGACCAGAGTTCTGGCCAGACATACCAGCTGTCTCTGACCAACACTGTCCATGGGAAAATGGTACATGTTATACAATATTACAGATTACACAAGAGTTCAGATTACACAACAGTATAGATTACACAATTTTACAGATTACAAAACAGTACATATTACACAATAGTACAGATTACAAAAAGTATAGATTAGACAATATTGCAAATTACAAAACCATATAAATTACACTCAGATTATACAATATTACAGGTTACATAACAGTACAGATTACACAATAGTATAATTTATAAAACAGTTGTCAGAGTCCAACAGGGGACAGCGATGCAGGGACATCGTTACGACCGCCAGGCGACTTAGCTCCCAGTAAGGGATGCAACAACTGCGTTGCGCCGCCAGGTGAATAGGAGTTACCGGCCTGCGAGATCGCTGGCTGACCAGCGGTCAGGCCGCCAACACAAGACGCACGCCTGCCACGTGACGCCACGTCAGGCAGGAGGCAAGTTGCGAACCAGGTCCAGACAGCTCTGGGGACACGGAACATGACGGACGTGTGATTGAGAGAAAGGCGTTGTATGGTTTCTGTAGTGAACGCTGACATGTGTGAACGTGGAGGGCTCGTCCCGCTTTAATTTACTTATATTTGAACGTGAGTAGCTCGTCCTTGTTGAACGTGCAGGTCTCGTCCAGCTTTAATTTAGTTAGATTTGAACCTAGATGTGATCATAATTTACTTGGATTAGAGTTAAATGTGTTAATGTGATCATGGAAGGCTCATTTTGATTTATTACTACATTATTTAAACATGTGTAAGATCATTTGTAAACGTACAATGCATACATTTTGTTTGATCCTGTAAGCGTGTAAAACATTTGTGATTTGTGAAACTTGTCACCGTTTTGACCTTGTCGACATTGTGATCTTGTCGCCATTTTGACCTTGTCGCCATCTTGTAAACTTGATGTCTATGTCCTTACTGAATGTCATCTTGATGTAAGTGATGTATCATCAATGTTGTAGAGTGTTAAGATACTTGTAGATTGTCTTGGTGCATTGAGTTTGTGGAACGCTAAAAGTGTTTGGAAAGAAAGTAACGTGTATTGTAAAACAACTGTTGACGGACAAACTTACGACATACAACTACACTCAACGCCATACAAACCTAATCAACACTTAGTGACAAGCAGGCACACACCAACAAATAGACGCTAATTTATCTTCTTCCAAAAACAAAGCAGGTTTTTCCGTACCATCCGAAACCTTGCCGTAGAGGTCATTTGTAGTCTGAAGTAGCGACCCTACAGTTCCTAGCCCGATTTTCCAACCGTTCTTCACCGCATCCAGGGCACTTGAGTATAATTTTTTTCTTTTCACATACTTTAAAGATGCATTTTTAGGCACATATCGTCCATATAAACAGATTGTAAATTGTTGATTACTAACCACTTATAACATATTGTGTGTGGCTGGTATTTCATTGACATTTTTCCATCATGTCTTCATTATTTGATTTCATTGATATGGGGATAAAATTACAGTTACATGGTGATGAATTAACACAGTGGAGTGAGAAGAAATACTCTGAATACTGTGAACGCGAAGAAAGAGCAGCTGAAAGAGCTCTAAAGCAGGCAGAAGCAGAAAGGACTGCCAAGCAAGTAGAGGCAGACACAGCCTTAAAGCAAGCAGAATTGTCTGAAAAGACAAAGCAAGCCGAATTAGAACTGACTGCAAAGACAAAGCAAGCTGAGATAGATAGTGAACTTAAGAAGGCAGAACTAGCAGCTCAGAGTAAGAGAGAAGAACTGGAGTTACAGTTGAAAATGAAACAACTGGACACTGAGACTGCGATTAACAAAGAGTCTAAGAAATCGGAAAGACTGGAGAAAGAAAACCAGTATAAGAAATATCAAGGTATTGTACGTAATTATACCTCGGGTGACTGCATTGCAGCCTTTACCCAAAATTTTGAAACTTTAATGGAACATTATCAAGTTCCACTGTCTGAATGGAATATTGTGTACATGAGGAGTTTGTCAGGGGAACCTCTTAAAGTTATTGAAACCATCCCCAAAGACCTCAGAAAAGATTACCATTATCTGAAATCTAAGATTATGGCACATTTTATGTTAGATGAGGCAGGTTACAGAGAACAATTCAGTAAATTGAGCCCAAAACCGACTCAGACGTTCTCTGATTACCTCTGCTTAGTCCGAGATATTTTCACCAAATGGACTTCAGCAGCCAAAATTGATCATAATTATCAGAGATTAGAAGATCTAATCATTAGAGACAAAATTGTATCATCTATTCCTTCAGCCTTTGCTAAATTTTTGTTAGAGAATGAATGCTCCAGTGTGGATGAGATTGAAAGACGTGGGTCGGCTTACTACACAGCCAACAAACATTGCTTTGCTACTGAAGATACTAACATTAACTTTGTAGCAGCGGCTAACTATGACAAACAACCCTATAGTAGGCAGAAATCTCATAAGCCTACCTCTGAGAAATTTAATCATTGCATTTATTGCAAATATTCACATCATCAGGGTGAAATGTGCGATCAGAACCCAGGGTACCATACTTACTTGTTAAACATGGTAAACAGACAAGACAAGGAACGTAAATCCTTCAAAAACGTGCGAAAATGTTTCCTCTGCAAGGCGTGGGGACACCATCGGAAAGATTGTAAGGGCAGGCATATGACCAACAAAGCAAATGCCGCCTTGTTTGATAGTTCGTCTTCTGATGAAGAAGAGCCAGAGAAACATCCTGTGAACTCAGCACAGGCTTTTGACATTTTCAGCGCAAACAAATGCTCTGTTTGTAACACCTTCTATGAAGATGGTATTTTAACATGCGGGCATGCCATCCCTATTGCCAATGAAGAAGCTAATTTGGTAGTAGACTCAAAAGGCAGAATAAACATCCATCACGGATATGTAAATGGCAAATCTGCTACAGTCCTTCGCGACACGGGCAGTTCACTCATTGGCCTGAAGAAAACGTTCATAATGCCTACAGACTATACAGGCAGGCACGTAACATGTAGAACATTCTCAGGCAATATTGAGAAATACCCATTAGCATGGGCATATATTGAAACACCTTTCCTCACTGGGAAAGTAAAGTGCGCTGCACTAACCAGTCCAGTTTGTGATATAATTATTGGTAATTTACCTGAGGTAAATGATAAACCTCATGACATAACATCTGTATGTATTGATGATACCATAACATCACCATCAAATGTCATCATTGAAAATGTCACACCACCTATTGATTGTAAAGTAGCTAATGTAGCACTAAGTTCTCATGACATCATTGAAACTGTTGTTCCATCATCATCTGACATCATTGAGTGTGTGAACGCAGTAACAAGAGCTACTGCTCGAGTGCAAGATGAAATAAATCAAACTGAGGCGATACAATTACTCAGCCCAGTTTCAATATCTACTAACACCATGAAGGAAGCATTTGTAACAGCCCAAAAAGCTGATCCTTCATTGTCAAAATACTTTGACCTGATCGGCCGAAAGCCAAAAGTAACCAAGAATGCAAAATGGCATTTTGCTATGAAAAATGACATACTCACCAGGTATTACACCAGAGGTGACAATACCACAGAGCAAACTGTTTTGCCAACTAGTTATCGCAAGCAAGCCTTACATCTTGCACACGATATACCTCTTGCGGGACATATGGCATACGTCAAGACCAGATCAAGGTTATTGACACAGTTTCACTGGCCAAAATTTTGCAATGACATTAAAGAATATTGCAGAAGTTGTGACACCTGCCAGAAACTGGTTAAAAAAGGTAAACACCCACAGGCAAAGTTACAAGTTACCGACTTAGCCAGTCGACCTTTTGAAAAGCTATCGGTTGACATAGTGGGCCCTCTTAGTCATACAACAACTAGAGGGAATAAATTTATTCTAACTGTCATTGATCAATGTAGTCGCTGGCCAGAAGCTATTCCGTTAAAGAACATAACTGCCAATGACATAATGGAAGTGTTCTTCCATATTTTTTCTAGGATAGGTTTTCCAGATACTATCCAATCTGATAGGGGCACTCAGTTTATTGCCGCATCCACCCAAGCTTTCACCAAAATGTTGGGAGTGAAGCAGTGTTTCAATTCACCCTACCATCCTCACAGTAGCGGAGTAATAGAAAAGTTTAACGGGGATCTTAAGCACATGCTTGCAAAAGTAACGCAAGAACACCCCAATAACTGGGATGTATATCTACCAGCTATTCTTTTTGCTTATCGCGAGGTACCTCATGCTAGTACCGGTTTCTCTCCTTTTGAACTTATCTATGGTGCCAAACCACGTGGCCCATTGACCATTTACCACCAAATGTTAACTGACTCTACACCAGTACTTAAACCCATATCATCATACTTATATGTTACATCATTGCGTGAAAGAATCATCAAATCTTGTGTTATTGCAAAGAATGCACTAAAACTATCTGGTGCTACTTATAGACAGTATGCTGACAAAGGTAACAGGACGATAACATTGACACCTGGACAGGACATTCTTCTGCTACTACCTAGTGACAGACATCTACTGACTGATTCTTGGCAGGGACCTTTTAAAGTGACGAGACAGATTTCACCTGTAGACTACGAAATCCTTATAAAAGACAAACACAAAATATTTCACATAAATATGCTAAGACCATACCACAACAGAGACAACGAACAGGACGATACGACAGCTTGTACAGTGATAATAGATCACGAAGATGACGATGCTAGTGACGAAATTCCAACACCTGCATTAGACACGACAGACTGCTTGAAGGAGATCAAAATCGACCCAAATTTAACTCAAGCAGAGACAGACAGGTGCAAACAACTTATACAACAGTACAACACCATCTTTTCCAACAACCCAGGACAAACAGAATTAGTACAGCATCACATCACACTCACATCAAACACACCCATTAGATGCAGACCATACACCATCCCATTACATTACAAAGCGCATTTACATCAAGAAATCATCAACTTAGAGAAAAATAACATCATAAGACGATCCCAATCAGACTACTCATCTCCCATGGTCATAGTACGCAAAAAGGACAATACAATAAGACTGTGCATCGACTACCGAAAACTGAATAAAATAACTGTTCTAGATCTTGAGCCAATGGCAAACACTGACGATCTTTTGACAGAACTGACAGACGCTAGGTTCTTTACGACGGTAGACATGACGAAAGGTTATTGGCAGATTGCTGTAGACGAACAGAGCAGACATCTGACAGCATTTGCCACACCTTGGGGACTGTACGAATGGTGCAAACTTCCATTTGGGCTTGTTAACGCCCCAGCCACATTTGTACGGATGACACGACTCCTTCTAGTAGACATTCCTAACATAATCTGCTATATCGACGACATATGTATTCACACAGAGACAATGACTGAGCACATTAAGACTTTAGACCAGACATTTGAACGGATCAGACAGCACGGACTGACAGTGAAGCCTGCAAAAGTAGACATAGCCTACCAGGAAATATCATTCTTGGGTTACAAAATATCCAATGGCTTTGTCACGACAGACGATAAAATTGTGTCCAAGATACTAAAACTCTCACTTCCGACTACTAAAAAACAAGTCAGAAGTTTGTTGGGCTTAATAAATTACTACCGGCAGTTTATTCCTGATTTTTCTGAACTGACCGAGGTATTTACTAATCTACTAACAAAAGATAAACCAGAGAAAATTGTACACGATCAATGCCTAAAAATTGCATTTCATAAAGTTCTATCATGTTTTTCTGATAAGAATGAACGCAATCTTATCCTTAAATTGCCCGATATCCGTTTACCTTTCAGATTACGCACAGATGCTAGCTCCGTGGCGATTGGAGCAGTCCTGTTGCAGGAGTATAACAACATCCTCCACCCCGTTTATTTTGTATCCAGGAAGCTGAAGGCCCGAGAGCGGGCATGGTCCATTCCTCAATTGGAAGCCCTAGCTTTAGTAGTAGGTATTACAAAATTATCTAGATTTCTTCTAGGACGCCATTTCATCGTAGAATCGGACAGCAGCCCCTTACGATGGATGAATTCAGGGGTGCCTTCGAACCATATGGTAGCGCGTTGGTCTTTGAAACTTCAAGATTATAGCTTTGAGGTTCGACATATCCCAGGCAGAACCAATTCAATTGCCGATCTTTTGTCACGTTGTCCGACCGACCCAGTGAGCACCAATGTCTGAGTGCAGTATGTAGAAATACACTCAGACCGACACAGCCATTTAGCAGTGAATAGTGGTTTTTCATTCACAAAAAGCTGTGTAATGTCTACAATATTGTGATAGGGATTACTCCCATTATATATAGTGTTCTTATTTTACTAGTTCATGTAGTGATTGTCGTGTATAAATGTGCAGTATGTGGTAGAAAGCGAACTTTATTAACTGTATATATTACGTACAAGAACAGTGTCACATTCGCACTTACCTGAAGCGAATTAACCAACGTGACAGTGACAACTTCGTGTGGAATCTTCCAGGAACATTTTAATTACGAGTGTGAAAGTAAAAACTGAACAGTAACGACTTTTCTACACCTCTGCAGTGAACCGAAATCTTTAATGTTCGACTGAAACATCTAACACATGAACATTCGATCGTAATCCAGAAGATTGTGTAGCAACATCCAACACGAACTTTGAGAACATTGTACCTTCCTTAAACTACATCAAACCGGAACAGGTGTGTTCTGCAAGCTTTACCATCAGCTGATTTTAGTGTTCGTGTGTATTTCCGGATTAATTAGAAATTTAGAACAAAAATAGCAGACAACATATAAAAGGTTAAAAAGTTTTGACGATTCTAAAATGTTTAGGATTCTATAAAATTGAATACACGAATTGTGTGTTTATTTATTTCTCTAATGTAATCTTAGAATCATATCTTGATTAACGTATTCATATTACCGACTTTTTCTCGTTAATATGAAGAAACGTCAAGCAATGACACTAAGAAATTAAATAGTTATTGTAAATTATTGTGTTTCACTAATGTTAAAATTATTTCCCTTTCATTTATTGTTATTACATTTTCACACAAAGGGCCATAATTTGAAATGTATATGCTAATGTGTTGTGTGTAATATAACATGTTGTTGTTAAAGTGTTGACACCACAGGCAGGCATCTACTGGGCATGGCAGAGTGTTGCCAACATTGTATACCAACACAATAACTCCTGGCCAAGTAGGGACAGGGTTGGAGTGTTTTATACGACTTATATAAAGTCGTATTTCAGTCTGGCTAGATGGTTTTTGTTCCAAGAACCATATTATTATTTTTTTTCAAATTGCTGCGAGGTAGATGCGTGAAGCTGGAACTACTGATCTGACTGGGTGATAATACAATTGAGGTAACCAGCCATCGAGAGGGTGAAGCCTGATATGTGTTAAACATGAAACACCACATGTCTTTGTACCCAACTCCCAGTTCTTATATATTTCTATGCCATGTGTGTATTTTTGATAACGTTGTGTATAACAATAGAAAGGTAGACTCTGACAAGGGTATACTATTAACCCAACAGGTACAGACATTATACATGAAAGACGACATCTTTCATGGATTTTACCGGGGGAGCGTGTCAGAGTCCAACAGGGGACAGCGATGCAGGGACATCGTTACGACCGCCAGGCGACTTAGCTCCCAGTAAGGGATGCAACAACTGCGTTGTGCCGCCAGGCGAATAGGAGTTACCGGCCTGCGAGATCGCTGGCTGACCAGCGGTCAGGCCGCCAACGCAAGACGCACGCCTGCCACGTGACGCCACGTCAGGCAGGAGGCAAGTTGCGAACCAGGTCCAGACAGCTCTGGGGACACGGAACATGACGGACGTGTGATTGAGAGAAAGGCGTTGTATGGTTTCTGTATTGAAAGGCGAGTGTCTGGACATCTTGCGAGTCAGACTTATGAACTGTATTGTGGATGTAAGTTGTAAAGTATCCATTATATATATTTGTGATCATCGTTCTGTATTTGATATGTTAATAAATCCATCGAACGATGTGTCGTTGAGTCTTACGTCAAATCACGTTGTATTTGTACTGTCTCACACTTGTTAGGCAAGCGAGCCAAGTTTAAGACCCTGACACAGTACAAATGACAAAACGGTACAAATTACACAATAGTTAAAAAAGTTAGTTGCTTATCCTTTATAGGAATAGCAGTCAACTCCAGTAGTTTTTGGCTGTTTGTGATTCCTGGGCAAGTTTACGTCCAGTAGTTTGCCATGGCTTTCTGAATGACCCACTCAAACCATTGTATAGAAACCATCGCAAGGTGGCCTGCTTCCAAATCACCCATAGTTATGTTTCGAATGCAGTATGTGGGATTTTGAATTGCATTCCTAACCTCATCGCCACAATATTACAGAACAGTACAAATTACACCCCGATTATACAATACTATAGATAGATTATACTATATTACAGATTATACTATATTACAGATTACACCATAGTACCGATTACTCAGCAGTACAGATGACACAATTATTCAGATTACACAATTGTTCAGATTACACAACAGTATAAAAATGGCGTCATACAATTGTCAGAGCGTTCTGGAATTTGTCTAGGAAGGAAAGACGAGTAAGGGAACTGACCGCCCCACCTCATTTGTCATGGTACAGAATATGTGAAGGTCTTTCACTTTACACCCCAATGTCAGTAGCTGATATGGAACTACCTTTACAACCTAGGGTAGAAGATTAAACACTATCAGCATCATCATGGGCCATGTTGAGCAGATGCAGTTCATTATATTCCTCTATGTCATGGGCCAAAATTAGCTCTTGTCACATTTAAGCATGCAAAGAGCTTTGTGCGATTTGACTAAGCCCGTGAAAGAAAGGGGTCATGAAAAAAAAGACTCATGAGCCGAGACTGTCATAGGAAACGTACAGCTCGGAAACCGAGCGGGCGAAGGGAAATGTTAGATTGCTGCCATGTGACTATATTTTAGTAATTTAGAATTATTTTAAAGATGTACATAAGTGCATTTAGTGAGAATGAAACTGTTAATTTAATGATACAACATATTATGAGATCACAACCTTCAAGGTTGTGAGGTTACATGTGCATAAACTGTCTTGTCTGACCAGGGCATTGCGGGTTCATTCCACCCACTGGTTGTCTTAAATGATGACTTCTTGTGCTTGACTTGGGGACGTAAATTACAAGTAACTCAGCCAAAGAGACACTGGTAATAGGGAAAGCTAACCCACATACACAAAAATCAACCCAGTGCACTCATTAGTAGAAAGGTGGACAATGTATAAATATATTTCACAAAGTTAAAAGCGAGCAACAAAACAAAAACCTACACCTTCTCCTGAATCTTGCCTCATAACATGACCAAAAACTGATGACTGTCTTGCTCTGATGTGATTTCTCAAATGTCATTGGAAAATGGCCACATGTAAGACCATGGAAAGCAACAAAATCTTGTTTGTTCCAGATCCAGAAAGATAAGATATTTCACTGACACATACCTCAAGTTTTGGCCTCCTTCTCCGCATTCATAGCTGAGTTTTGCAGGCAATCCCTCCACAAAAGACTTCAAATGTGCATGCTCCAGAGCCGACCATAAAGCTGCATCCGTGTGTTCACTGAATGGGTCTAGGTTCATTCTTAGTGTTCCAGAGAAAATTACTGGATCCTGCAAAATCCAAACACCACATGTATGTGACTGGTAGTGTTCATTTTATTACCTTTTCACTGAATATGCAACATTTATCTCTCTCTCTCTTTGAGAAAGAGAGACAGTATGTATGGATAAGTAAACATTTGTTAGTGAGTATATGTATATGTGAGGGAGTGTGAATTTGTGTGTTATTGAGTGAGTGCATAATTGTGAGAGTTTGTGTAAATGATGTAAGTATGTAAGCAGGTGTGTATGTATGTGTTTATTTATGTGCATGTGTATGTGTCTGGCTGCCAGCCTGTCTTGTCTCATAACTTGGTAATATGCATTGCTTATGTTCACAGCTTTTGGTTGACAATGTTTTTTGTCCTTTGTGAATGTAAGATGCACAACAGATAATTGATGTTTGAAAGATGAGTGACTGGAAGAGCTGAATGTAAGACAGGCCTCCGTGCCTGATTTGTGACCCTCTGAAAATAAAGTTCATTTGTTCATTCTTTTGGTATCTCTCCCCACACATCTGTATACATAAATCACTGCTATTTCTATACAAAAACTAAAACTTCTTTGACAAGTTCATTGATGGGTAGAGGGTGCCATACATAATGTCACCTTCCTGATGCCTTGTAGGATGTCTTTTTTGACAATGGTTCATGGAGTTAAACCATACACAAACAGACAGAAGGTATGGGGAAACTGCCATTGTATATTTCCCTTATAAACCATGCTTCTTAACAAACTGATAAACATTTGGGAATATTTCAATGTATAAAGAAGAGCGTCAGACAACGATGTGTACTGACCCTTGATATGTTTTAATTAAACTGTGAGCATATAATAAGGTCTATAGAATATATGCTAGGGATCATGGTGTGTGGTCATCTCTTTTAAACAACGTATGTTATGCTGATGGCATGTCTTGGTAGTAGCAAGGCAGAAGGAACTACAGAAAATGATAGATAAAGTGATTTCAGAAAGTGAAAATAGGGCCGTGCTTTGAATAATAGGAAGACAGAAGTCATGTTAATAAAGAAACGGATCATGCCTCAATGTACAATTAATTACAGTCAATGGTGTTAATTTGGGACAAACACAGAAATTAAAGTGTTAGGCATATGGATACCATCTCATGGGAGATGTATCACAGAGATAAAGAACAGAACATAACGAACAAACATTGCATTTTATACAATTAAAGAACATCATGCACAATATGTTCCAGTCATTGGAGCTGGGCAAAAAAGCCAATTCTTGCAGGCTACAAAGACGCAGCTTTAATATATAGCTGTAAATTCTGGACAGTAAACAAGCAAACAATGCTTCCAGGCCTCGGAGATGTGGTTTAACTGAAAAATGTTGAAAATATCTGGCATAGTAAAATGAGTAATCTAAATGTTTTTAAAGAGGTTAAGACACAAAGACAACTTATCCCAAACATCAGAAAGAGGTTAAGACATAAAGACAACTTATCACAAACATCAGAAAGAGGTTAAGACATAAAGACAACTTATCACAAACATTAGAAAGAGGTTAAGACACAAAGACAACTTATCACAAACATCAGAAAGAGGCTAAGACACAAAGACAACTTATCCCAAACATCAGAAAGAGGCTTAAGACATAAAGACAACTTATCACAAACATTAGAAAGAGGCTAAGACACAAAGACAACTTATCACAAACATTAGAAAGAGGCTAAGACACAAAGACAAATTATCACAAACATTAGAAAGAGGCTATAAGACAAAGACAACTTATCACAAACATTAGAAAGAGGTTAAGACACAAAGACAACTTATCACAAACATTAGAAAGAGGCTAAGACACAAAGACAACTTATCACAAACATTAGAAAGAGGCTAAGACACAAAGACAACTTATCACAAACATTAGAAAGAGGCTAAGACACAAAGACAACTTATCACAAACATTAGAAAGAGGTTAAGACACAAAGACAACTTATCACAAACATTAGAAAGAGGTTAAGACACAAAGACAACTTATCACAACATTAGACAGAGGCTAAGACACAAAGACAACTTATCACAAACATCAGAAAGAGGCTAAGACACAAAGACAACTTATCACAAACATTAGAAAGAGGCTAAGACACAAAGACAACTTATCACAAACATTAGAAAGAGGCTAAGACATAAAGACAACTTATCACAAACATTAGAAAGAGGTTAAGACACAAAGACAACTTATCCCAAACATTAGAAAGAGGCTTAAGACACAAAGACAACTTATCACAAACATCAGAAAGAGGCTAAGACACAAAGACAACTTATCACAAACATTCAGAAAGAGGCTAAGACACAAAGACAACTTATCACAAACATTAGAAAGAGGCTAAGACACAAAGACAACTTATCACAAACATTAGAAAGAGGTTAAGACACAAAGACAACTTATCACAAACATTAGAAAGAGGTAAGACACAAAGACAACTTATCACAAACATTCAGAAAGAGGTTAAGACACAAAGACAACTTATCACAAACATCAGAAAGAGGTTAAGACACAAAGACAACTTATCACAAACATTAGAAAGAGGCTAAGACATCAAAGACAACTTATCACAAACATTAGAAAGAGGTTAAGACATAAAGACAACTTATCACAAACATTAGAAAGAGGTTAAGACATAAAGACAACTTATCACAAACATTAGAAAGAGGTTAAGACATAAAGACAACTTATCACAAACATGAGAAAGAGGTTAAGACACAAAGACAACTTATCACAAACATTAGAAAGAGGCTAAGACACAAAGACAACTTATCACAAACATTAGAAAGAGGTTAAGACACAAAGACAACTTATCACAAACATTAGAAAGAGGTTAAGACACAAAGACAACTTATCACAAACATCAGAAAGAGGTTAAGACACAAAGACAACTTATCACAAACATCAGAAAGAGGTTAAGACACAAAGACAACTTATCACAAACATCAGAAAGAGGCTAAGACACAAAGACAACTTATCACAAACATCAGAAAGAGGTTAAGACACAAAGACAAACTTATCACAAACATCAGAAAGAGGTTAAGACACAAAGACAAACTTATCACAAACATCTAGAAAGAGGCTAAGACACAAAGACAACTTATCACAAACATTAGAAAGAGGCTAAGACACAAAGACAACTTATCACAAACACTAGAAAGAGGCTAAGACACAAAGACAACTTATCACAAACACTAGAAAGAGGCTAAGACACAAAGACAACTTATCACAAACACTAGAAAGAGGCTAAGACACAAAGGCAACTTATCACAAACACTAGAAAGAGGCCAAGACACAAAGGCAACTTATCACAAACACTAGAAAGAGGCTAAAACACAAATACAACTTATCCAAAACACTAGAAAGAGGCTAAGACACAAAGGCAACTTATCACAAACACTAGAAAGAGGCTAAGACACAAAGACAACTTATCACAAACACTAGAAAGAGGCTAAGACACAAAGACAACTTATCACAAACACTAGAAAGAGGCTAAGACACAAAGACAACTTATCACAAACATTAGAAAGAGGCTAAGACACAAAGACAACTTATCACAAACATTAGAAAGAGGCTAAGACACAAAGACAACTTATCACAAACATTAGAAAGAGGCTAAGACACAAAGACAACTTATCACAAACATTAGAAAGAGGCTAAGACACAAAGACAAACTTATCACAAACATTAGAAAGAGGTTAAGACACAAAGACAACTTATCACAAACATTAGAAAGAGGCTAAGACACAAAGACAACTTATCACAAACATTAGAAAGAGGCTAAGACACAAAGACAACTTATCACAAACATTAGAAAGAGGTTAAGACACAAAGACAACTTATCACAAACATTAGAAAGAGGCTAAGACACAAAGACAACTTATCACAAACATTAGAAAGAGGCTAAGACACAAAGACAACTTATCACAAACATTAGAAAGAGGCTAAGACACAAAGACAACTTATCACAAACATTAGAAAGAGGCTAAGACACAAAGACAACTTATCACAAACATTAGAAAGAGGCTAAGACACAAAGACAACTTATCACAAACATTAGAAAGAGGCTTAAGACACAAAGACAACTTATCACAAACATTAGAAAGAGGCTTAAGACACAAAGACAACTTATCACAAACATTAGAAAGAGGCTAAGACACAAAGACAACTTATCACAAACATTAGAAAGAGGCTAAGACACAAAGACAACTTATCACAAACATTAGAAAGAGGTTAAGACACAAAGACAAATTATCACAAACATTAGAAAGAGGCTAAGACACAAAGACAACTTATCACAAACATTAGAAAGAGGCTAAGACACAAAGACAACTTATCACAAACATTAGAAAGAGGCTAAGACACAAAGACAACTTATCACAACATTAGAAAGAGGCTAAGACCAAAGACAACTTATCACAAACATTAGAAAGAGGCTAAGACATAAAGACAACTTATCACAAAACATTAGAAAGAGGCTAAGACATAAAGACAACTTATCACAAACATTAGAAAGAGGCTAAGACACAAAGACAACTTATCACAAACATTAGAAAGAGGCTAAGACACAAAGACAACTTATCACAAACATTAGTTAGAAACAGGCTAAGACACAAAGACAACTTATCACAAACATTAGAAAGAGGCTAAGACATAAAGACAACTTATCACAAACAGAAAGAGGGTAAGACACAAAGACAACTTATCACAAACATTAGAAAGAGGCTAAAACACAAAGACAACTTATCACAAACATTAGAAAGAGGCTAAGACACAAAGACAACTTATCACAAACATTAGAAAGAGGCAGTCATCACTTTTTAACTACATTATGAGAAAAGATAACTGGAACATTCTGTGAAAGCAGAACAATTTATGAAAGTGAGATAGCGGAAGACAGCGAGAGAAGATTCTTGACAGTTTTTCAACATGACAAGGACAGGTATAATTATAGAAAGTAAGACACTCAATTGGTGATCTTGAGATATGGAGAAGCATGAACACTCACAGTAATGTGCTGGACGAGGGTTCAATGCTGCATTTGTTGTCCCTTAAAGAGATGAGTATAAGACTGATCACCTATTCTTGAGTATGTTCAGACCTACAACATGTTATGGCCCTAGCACATCACAGATCTATAGCTGGCTCATGCTTCGGCCATTTAAAAAAAAAACAACACTCATGCCAGCGAAGAAGTCACTTGCTGATGATGATGATGATGATGATGATGATGATGATGATGACTCCACACACACACACACACACAAAAGACAGATATGGGATAAACATCCCTTGTTACACTGTACATAACAAGTTATATAACATAATAATATGCATTGTCTATGTTAACAGCATTCATTTGACAATGTTTCTTTTCTATGTGAATGTAACATTAGTTAGTTAGTTAGTCTTTCCTCTTGAGCCTAAGGCGGCGCATAGGGCAGAAGTCCTGTCTCTCCATGCTTGGCGGTTCGCTGCTATCTGTTGTAGATCTTGGATGTTCACTTGGCCGTTGAATGAGCCTTCTCTGATGATGGTTCTACGCAGGGTCTCTCTTGGTCTTCCCCGTTTTCTTTTCCCTACTGGTGACCATAAGAGGGCTTGGTTTTGGAATCTTGTTCATCCTGAGTACATGTGTCACATACACAACAGATAATTGATGTACAAAAGATGAGTGTTTGGAAGAGCCAATTTATGACCCTTTGAAATTAAAGTTTGCGCATTCATATTTTAAAATATATCCCATGATCTATATCAACAGTTACCTGAGGAAGTATTGTCAACCTTGACCTGAGGTCATGAAGGCCAATGTCAGCGATGGTCATCCCATCAATGATGATGCTTCCTCCAGCTGCCTCGATCAGACGGAAAAGAGCTAGTGTCAGAGATGATTTACCTGCCCCTGTCCTCCCAACAATGCCCACCTGTGGATGATAAATTAACCATTAACTCTACTGAAATATGTAGTTACAGTTATAAATGAAATGGGTTAAACTGCCGTCAAACCATGGACATGTAAACATTTGAAACATGTGAAGTGTAGGGCAGCTTTGCAACATACAATTATCAAAAACAGAAGATATTGTAGCAGCAAGCCTTCATCAGCAACACGAAGAAAACAAAACACACACACACAAATAAATAAAAATTATTATGGAATAATAAAAGCAAACAAACATAAGCAGAATAAAACATTATATGGAGTACTAAACTCAGAAGCTCCTCATATGTTTCACAATTTATGTCTCTTTATTTATGGTTCTCATGAGTGATTTTTTAATACCTTCAATAGTCAGTACTTCAGTGTTTGTTTTATTTTGTCTATGATATTCTTAACATTCTCCTAAAAAATGTACATCTAGTGCTCTGAGTCTCGTCACCATTTTAGTATGCATTGTCCAACATCGACATCAACATAGAAGAAGAGGCTACCTTTCAATAAGCAGACTTATGTACTTGTGGCATTTTTTGCTTTAAAGGACGTTAACAATCTTGTAAAAGAATATCTGGATAAGGCATTGATGAAAGGTTTACTGCTGTCGAGCTTTTATGGCAGACCAATTAAAAACACAAAATATGACTGAGAAGCTTGACACATGAACACACAACATCTAGCTTGAGAATGGAGGTGAAGGCAGTCACAGTGATGTTCCACTGGCTGCAGGACAAAGAGCACACACATATCGTGATTGTAACAGACTCACAGAGTATAGTGAGAAAGGCAAAGACAGGTATGCTTCCTGCAGAGTGGCATCCTTCAACTTTAAAAACCAAAGACAGGGAGCATCCATTGGATCTTTTCCCCAGGACATGCTGGTGTGTTGGGAAATGAGCAAGCAGGCAAACTGGCTGAATCTGCACTTCTTGGTAAAGTATTGGTGCATGGTAAGGCAGATGAAGTCAGGGCTGTTTGGGATCATGTCTACAGTGTTGAAGAACAGATACACCATCATGGTCTAGAGAGGATGATATGGCATGGAGTGACTAAAGGATCTGGCTGACACTCAGTGCTCTGAGTAAAGACCAGATGGACACATAATCCGGCTGCTAATGGTACCATTATTACTGGGACTGTTTGCTGGCTGTTGCATGGAGTGACTAGAGGATCTGGCCGACACTCAGTGCTCTGAGTAAAGACCAGATGGACACACAATCATATTGCTAATGGCACCATTATTATTGGGACTGTTTGCTGGCTGTTGGAAATGAAGTCAGCTCTTAGTCAGATATGACTACCTTATGACAATAGATATTACTACCACCTGCTTACTGTTAGTGCCGATTGTTGGGTGGCACTCCCCAAACCCGACACCCCACATTGTGCCCACATAGCTTTGGGCTGGGGAGCTCAATTAAGAGGGTACAAACCTTATCCTAGTGCAAGGAAATGCAGCCTAAAGACTAAATGTTATGGCAGGGTAGACCAGGCCCAAAGTCTTGGTCAGCAACTGGTCTAGGATGGGAGCTCTGACAGGCAGGCAGACAGAGCATTGCTTTGCTGAACCAGCAGCTTCTGCAGCTAGACTTGTTCCAGATGTATTAATTAATGTTACCTTTTCTCTGAAGTAAACTAGGCAGGTAGAGAGAGGGATCTTGCTGCATGGGCAACACATGGTCTCTAAAATCAGCCCAGACTTTATGCTATGGAGAGATATAACTCCATTTTACAAACTACCTTCTATCAAGACGGGCAGGTGCTAGTTTGTATGAAGATGAGAATGAAGTGTGTATGGGAATGTCCTAAGTACTGTATGTCGGTTCTTGACTCAATTAATATAACAAACAACCAACAGAGAGGAGTACTTCCCAGAACAATGTATGTATCCAGCAGACTGAACTATAACCTGAAATATCGAACGGGAGGAAACAGAAAAGGAAAGAAAGACAATGTGAATATGGGAACAGGATATGACCTGAACACAAATCTAGGTGCCTGAGATTCTAACCATGGCCTGTCAGAATGATCCCTGGAGATCAGCACAGCCAAATGGGTAAGTGCACTCAATCTTAAACATCCGGTGTGCTGATGCCAGTGTAGTCGGTTCAACCCCTACACCGGTCAGTTGGAGTAAAATGTTGACTTCTCATCCTTGACTTGGGGATGTAAATTACAAGTGCGAGGGGAAGTCAATAAGGAAGTCACAAATGGCTGTAGAAAAATAACTAAATATAACAACTTGAAACCAGTTTTTCTTTATACATACATTGTCCCTTTATTTCTCGACATAATTTCCACCAACACTGATGCACATCTCCCATAATTTCTTCTTCTTCTTCTGCGTTCATCCGGAGTTGTTTTTTTTTTTCCGGACGTGATTGCGTTGTGCCTGTTTACAGTTCTTGCGCCGTTAGGTCGACACATCCGACTTCTGCGGGCATTTGTTGACCGGGTTAACCTTCCCGGGGTATCCCATCATTTTATCAGTCCTATCAAACCCGCTGCATAGAACTGCGTGCTCTGTTTTCTAAACCACGTTTTGACTTTCCATTCAACTTCAGCGTCATTCGTGAAATGTCTCCCGCCAAAGTGGGTTTTCAGTGTTTATGCTGACATGTTTGTCCCGTAAAGCAGTGCCTATCTGGGTAGAAAAAGCTGAGGGAGAGTCAATAAGTAAGTCACACAATTCTGTGGGATGGCAGGTAAATAAGAACAGAGCAAACATCAGTCCAGTACACTATCCAGTAAAGGAAACTACTAGAAGTAGTAGTGTAGCATGTCTATGGATTACGCTTGAGTTTAAAGTGAGTGGATGAAAACAGCAAAATTGATGACATCAGTTTGTAGAAAATTAATGTACAAGCTAGAAAGTTGAAGATACAGAGAGATACACATGTCAAGAAAAACAGTGACCATGACCTACGCACTAACCTTCTCTTGACCTGTTAAATGACATGTGACCCCTTTAAGAACCAGCTCCAGACCTGGTCGGTATCTTGTCATGTATTCCTTGAAGATGATCTCCCCATGACGAGGCCACTCTGATTGTGGGCGATAATTTGGGTTAATCCTTTCCGCCTGGAAATTGTAACAACCTCGTTAGTTAAAAAGCATTTATAACATACAAACAGTATGTAAAAGTCGCTTAAAAGTTGACAGGGTCGACGTCATTGCACCTGGTTTTATCCCATTTGGTTCAGTCTCTTTTCGCAGCGTGGGCTGTCGAAAGCATCGCACAAAGCATGAACTCTGTAGCTCCAGCGATGATCCCCAGAAGTCTCCGAAAAAATGCACTTGTGAATTGAAGGTCGCGGCCTGGAATCAAACCCACAACCTTTGGAGTCTGAGTCAAATAGATTGAAAACTTCACCACAGAGACTCCAAACAGTATGTAAATAATATGTATTTTTCCTCTTATTCTTCTGCCTTTCATCTTCCAATGGAGCAGATAAAAGTGTTACTATTTGCTTTCCTCACGGGCCCAGGTAATGATTGGGTGATATCAATATAAATAACGTGTATAATTACTATGACCTGCAAACAGTTGTTAATCTTTATTTCATCTCATCTTGTTCCTCTTGTACCTTGCAGTGTCGAGGTGATGCATGAACAGCGAGAGAGTGTCCGTTTATGGACTTCATATATCGAGATTCCCATGGTCTCGGTTATTCCCTCTGTTCATTGTTTATGTGGCCGGCCTCTTTTTCTGCTTCCATTTGATCTATACACCATTGCTTTTTGTGGTATACTGTTAGTTGGTATAATCTTTAAAGTTTGTTAATAATCTTTATAACCTGTCAATAATCTTTATAACAAACAATTTTTGTACACAGTAACAATAACTGTCATAGTAATCGTGCAATAAGTAATGTTTACAACAGAGCATTGTGATGAGAACTAAACAAATTCCAGCAAATCAAGTGGTGAGGCAAAGATGCTGGAGGAAGACTCACACTAAACAAAACCTGATAATGGTGTAACTGGCAAGACTTGTTGTCTAACACCCACTGGTCAATGAATTATAGGGAGACCTAAAAGAAACGGAGAAGAGAATTACAGAGATCAATAACATTGGGAAGACAAGGAGGGAGTGTAATGAGCTAGCAACAAATAAGATGGTTTGGCATGAGTGATTGAGGAGACCCTTTTTATTCCTGGGGAATATGGACAGCAGAAGTAGAAGCCACTTTTGCAACAAAGTCAATATGGAACATGTTTTAGAACAACACACATTTTGTGTCATGAACAATCTTTATAAGAACCTTTGCTAGTAAACATAATTTATAATTCAAACACTATATATAACAAATACTACTTGTGACAATCTTGATAATCAACAATCTTTATAACGATGACACCTTTACTAGTAAAAATAATTTATAATTCAAACACTAATAATGATAACTATTCCATGTGACAATCTTTATAACAACAAAAATCTTTACTAATAAATGTAATCAATAATTCAAACATTATTATTGATAAATATCCCACATGACAATTTTTATAATCAACAATCTATAACAATCTATAACCCAGGAAGGTTAACCAGGTCAACAAATGCCCACAGAAGTCGGATGTGTCGGCCTAATGGCGCAAGAACACAGCTCTGCTGTAAAGAAGCACAACACAATCACATCCGGAAAAAAACTCCAGATGAACGTAGACGAAGACGAAAAAGCACAATCTATCAAACAAAGCAAACCTTTACTAGCAAACATAATTTATAATTCAAACACTATATATAACAAATATTCCTTATGGTAATATTTATAGTGGACAATCTTTATAACAAAACCATTTATAAAACCTATATAACAAGTAATGCTGAAAACAAATTTTACAATAAATAATCCTTGTAACAAATCCACCTTATATACCACTCTTTATAGCTAAGTAATCTGGTCAGTAACAATTTATAACAAACTGAAAACAAACCTCAGTCGGGGTCTCCGTGTACTCCTGTATTCTCTCCACTGACACAATGTTGGTCTCCAGGTCGCTAAACATTCTCACCAGGTAATTTAGAGAGCCTGTCACCTGGAAAGTAGATAACAGTTGTATTTTGCTCATCTTCTTATAGAAGTGCCTTGAAACTGTCTTGTATTTGTTTGAATAATTATATGTAAATGTGAATTTCCTTACTGTATCATTGGGTCCCAACTAATGATGAGATGGAGGTAGAGTCATATACATACTTAGACAGCAATGTAGACAAAGAAGGTGGAACAGGAAGAGGTATTAACATAAGAACACAAAAGGCAAGAGCAGCTTTCATAGCACTAGCAAACTTGTGGAAGTCCAAAGAAATTATATTTAGTACCAAATTTAGAATATTTAACTCTAATGATGAATCTGTGAGGAGCATCTAGCTGAGTGGTGAGAACACCTGGGCTCTCATATTGGGGAAACCAGGGTTAGAACCCTCTTTAAGATGATGAATTTTTTTCTGTCGGGGGCAAAAAGAAAAAGCTAACCTCACAGTTCATGGCGACTGCACAAGCCTGGCGGCCTTAATTCCTCAGACTAAAGAACACCCCTGTCCCAGACCGCAAGGCAGTGTAGGCAGTAATGAAAGTTGACAGATAAATCAGTACTGCTGTATGGATCAGAAACATGGAGAATGACTAAAACATTGACTAATTAATTAATTGGTGTCTACTCAGGATATAAGGACTAACATGGTATAACCGAATCATTAATGTGAAGCTTGTGGAGAGAACAAAACAAATTCTAGTGGAACAATATGTCAGGAAAAGAAATGCACTGGATAGGACACACATTGAGACAACCTGCTCATAGTATATTTAAAAATTCATTTATTTGGAACTCCTTAGACAAAATAAATAGAAGGGAATTTAAAATAACAACCCCCACACACACACAGAAGAGAATCAGAGCCACAGATGAGTCATATGGGGAAGATATTGAGGAGCTGCAGGACATGGCAATAAGGCAGGGAGGCTTGGCATGAGCTGGTTGTGAGCTTAAGATCCTTTGGGGGATAAAAGGCAGCAGATGACGAAGCATGATGAGATGCTCATTACATGTTGATGATAGTTTATGGACATTTCAAATAACCTGGCATACACTGGGAACCAGGAAATGTGTCAGGAAGTAAAGGCTGCAAACCTGATACTGACTACATCAGCCAATGAAAGCTGCTTTGTCTATACAAATTTGAGACTAGCCTGCACATACCCAACAGACCTGATGTCATAGATACGGTCAATTTACTTCTTCTACTCTTATATAGATACAGAAACCTCCTGTCGTGCTTGCTCCACACACACAGACATGAAAATTGAACTAAAAAGCAATGTTTTTGCTTTAAAAAAGAGATAATATCCTGTTGTGAACTACCAGGTTATAACTGGGACATGTAGTGTCCATTATTTCAAATAACGCACTTAGTATTTGGTTAGTAACTTTTTTTTTGTGTCATGAAAATTTCCATACACTCTTCCCATTTTTGTTCAAACAAGCTAGTGTTATACTTTTTCTTTTCTATATTGTGCAGCAGGTGAAATATTCTTATTATTTCTACTTTTGAACTAAAAACATTAACTGAAAATTATCCGTCAGTTAGTTTACGTATAATCATCTTCATTGCACATTGAACCATTCAGTCTATAAGTGCTCGGATCCCCTCCTCAGCAAATCCCGCAGCATGTAACAACTAACGACACCAGTTCTGTGTTGGTTTATCAATCTTTTTTGGCTTCCTGAGTAGTGTTCTTGTTTGGCCACACCTCTTTTAATTTGCTGTTCTCAGTCTTATCATGGTTGTAGATTTACAGTCATCACTTGGTTCTCGCAAAAGTCTTACTTCTTGTAGAGCATTCAGAATGTCAGCCTGGTCCATGGCCCCTCCACAGTAGCCTTACCTGCAAGCTTGTCAGCCCGCTCATTTCCTTGTACTCCCGCATGCCCTGGCACAAAGATGAAACTGATCTTTGCCAGCCGAGACCGCTCCAGAGACAGCAACCACTCTCTTCGGATCCACCCCATCTCTATCCTCTTGAGCATGCTCATTGAGTCGCTATGGAAACATGCCCTAGTGAATGTCTGTGTCTCGAGCCATGTTATTGCTTTACTTACTGCCATGACTTCCATAGTCAGGCTACTTGTGGTCACAACAAAAGCACCAGAGTCCTCCTTCACAATTCTCCCTCCGGCCTGAGCCGTAAAGGCCCATGAGCTTCTCACATGTCGGACGACCGACCCATCTGTGTAAATGACAGCATCACCGTCTAACGAATTCTCGAAAATCAACGCTTGTACTTCCGCCTCCACAGCAGCCGGATTTTCTTGTCTGCATTTTCTGTCTAGTTGGATGCAAACTGAAAAGGATGTACAGAAATCTGTTGGCACTTGTACCCACTCCTCGCCAGGTTCTAAGTCCTCAAGTGAACACACCTGTTGAAGAATGTCTTCGGCTTGACCCATCCACGACCTTCCTCTTTTTAACCTGCTGCCCTTCACCTTCCTAATTTCACTATGCAGTGGATGTTGTGTGTTTGCGTTAACTCTGAGGTAGGCACATGCTCTGCAGATTTGTATTCTGTCTTCAATGGTTGGAAAATCAAGAAGGTAGCGCATCGCCCTGCATGCTGTATCTCTTGTACATCCAAGAATAATGCGCATAGCTTCGTTCTGTATCCTTTCCATCCTTTCTATCTGCTTACGGCTGAGAGTCAGGATCGCCATCGCATACTCAAAAACAGACATGACCAGCCCCTCGTATAGAAGACATAGATGGCGCTGCTCACAGTTTGCTGCCGCCATCACCCGCATCGCAGCCAAACCCCGCTTGGTCTTTGTTATCACCTGGTCTATGTGCTCATTATAAGCAAGACTTCGATCAAAACATATCCCCAGGTAATTCATTGCTTGCGTTCTTTCCACAGTCTCTGAACACAGATTTACAGTTGGTGTTGGAGTGTTGACAGTATGATTATTCAAAGAGAACCATGTCACTGTTGCCTTTGTTGGGTTGACCATTGCCCCAGCTTCATCACACCAAAGTACTTATGTGAAAATTATTAGTATTTTACTTAAAGCGGGCAGTCCTCTATATAAGGATTTTTGTTCTTGTGATGAACTGCTTGATTCTACTTTGCAGTTCTCTTGGGCCATCTTTAACATGTAAAAATGATTCAATTTTCATTGCAAAATTGTTATTTTAAAATAAAGTTTGTTAACACTTTTTTTTTTTTTGCATATCCTTTTTACAGGACATCACACTCAACACCAGCATTTCTGCTGCACTGTGATCTCTTGGCAAGTTTTACATTCAGTAGTTTGCCATTGCTTTCTGAATGACCGGCACCAATACCAACCAAAACCAATGCAACTCGGTCTCCTGCCAAATCGCATGCATCTGTGGTTCGAATGCGGGTATACGGGAGTATGAACCACGTCCGTAAGCCCTTCACCATGGAGACCGGCTTAACAATACAACTGATGCTCAATGTTGACTGCGAACAATAGCACTTGAGAGAAATTGTGACACATGACAAACATGGCAAATAATGATTACCTGCGAAGCATAAGAAACAGAAAGTCCTACAAGACCAGCTTCGAGATCTGTAGACAAAACCGCAAACAAAGCAGCGGCCAGAATGATGAGGTTGCCAATAGACTCCAGATACCAGCCCAGCCATCTACAAGAAAATTAATGAACATCATGATTGTCATCATAATCATAGTTTAGCATTAATTGTAAAGCATTTGTGACAGTAGACTGTACTACCTGCTACAGTAGACAGTACTACCTGCTACAGTAGATGGTACTACCTGCTACAGTAGATGGTACTACCTGCTTTCTGTTAGTGCTGAATGTTAACTGGCACTCACCAAACCTGGCACCCCACATTGTGCCAATAGTTTCAGGTGGTGGAACAATTTTGAGGATACATACCTTACCCTAGTGCGAGGAAATGCAACCTAATGACTAAATGTCACTGCAGGGCAGACCAGGCCTTGGCAACTGGTCTAGGATTGACGCTCCGACAGGCAGACAGAGCATTGCTTTGCTGATCCATCAGCTTCTGCAGCTCGTCTTGTTCCAGACATATTGGTGTTACCTTTCCCCTGGAGTAAACTAGGTGAGTAAACGGAAAGGGATCATGCTGCACATTATCTCTAAATCCAGCCTAGGCTTTGTGCTTTGGAGAGGTATAACTCCATTTTACAAACTATCATCTATCAAGACATGCCAGTCATATGTGACAACTGCTCTAAGTAATTTCTCTTCCGAGATTCTTGTCCCGTCCAACTATGCCAGTGTCATGTTGTGAATGACAGGAAGGAGCTGTTCTGTAGTTATGTATTAAGACTTTGATTGGGTTTGACAAACCCATGGACAGAAGTTTTTGTGTAAGAATGCATTTGAGGACATGTGCTGTGCCAAATCATGAGTAAGTCGAGTCCTTAAGCTGATGCATGTGATTCTGGGTATGCATGTGAGTCTTAACAACAGTGAACCAGACAAGCTTAATCTGCAATCATATTATTTGATATATTAATCTACACCAATAACAACAAGAAAAAACAATGAGAACAATAAATTTTGCACCTGTTTGCCACAAGACTAGCAAAGTAGAAGGACAAGTTGTGGTCCACTCTTTGTTTCGATTCTTCAACAAATCTATCACGAACTCCGTAAGCTCTGATGGATGCAGCACCACTAACTGTCTCCGAAAAGTGGACATAGATCGGTGATCGTGTTGTAGATTCTATTCTCCTCAGCTGGCGGGAAGTTGGGATATAAAATCTCTGCAAAACAGAAACTACAAAGGCTGCATTTTATAAACTAAAGAATAATAGTCAACTCATCATGGGTCTCGGCTAGTGTGTGTTAGGGCATTCTACCATAGCTGTTTCCGACAACCATCAAACCCACTCAGTGCAGCCCTGGACTCACTAAACAATCCTCCAGTTACATTGTGTATACTGGCAATTACATTGTTTGCTCTGTGTCCATTTATAGTAAAACTATGATAGTTGTGCATTTCAACCAATACATTTGACTTCCCTATGGCATTTGTAATGATAAGCTTTGCCTTTTTTTTCTCTTCAAAACTCACCGATATCCTGATTATGGAAGAGCAGAGGTTGAAGAAGGAGGAGGAAGAAGAGAAAAAGAAGAAAAAGGGAAAAGGAGGAAAAATGAAGGAATTGAAGAGGAAGGAGGAGAAGGAGGAAGAATTTGAAGAGGGGGGGGGGGATAATGGGGAAGAAGAAAAACTAAAGAGGGAGGAGGAAGAAGAGGAGTAAGAAGGAGAGGAGGAAGGAGGAAAAGAATATAGAGGTGGAGGGGAAGAAGAAGGGAAGATGAGGAAGAAGAAGCAGAAGAAGAAAAACACATATTGAAAAATCCAATTCAAAAGATAAAGTGCAAAATCTAAGTATATGCCAAGATGTGGTCCAAGAAGAAGACGGTAAGAATATATATCATGTTCTGAGATAAACCAATGCTAAAGAAACAAGTAAGTTATCAGGCATAATACCAAATTCTCATGCACACAAAGTAAATGCAGAATTTTTTTTTTGCAATAAACAATATTACAGATGTACAAGGCTAACAAAGAAGAGAAGTTAAAATTACCTGTATCAACCAGTACATAATTCCCAGTGGGACAATAACAGCCAGGAATACTGGCGTGCTGTAAGCTATTGTGACAACTGTGCCCAGGACACTGAAGACACACTGGTAAAAAGTTCTGATTGTAGACGGAAGGTTGTTGTCCACGGTCTCAATATCACGGGAAAAGCGGTTGACAATTCGGCCAATTGGGGTTGTATCGAAAAAAGACATGGGTGCCTTCAGAATATTGTTCAATAAATTAAAGTGGAGAATGCCTGCAGCCTTGACCATCTGTGTTGTGGAAATCAGGGCAAAGATCAACACAAAGATACCTGCAACAGACAATAAGTAGAAGATAAGATCAGGGATCAATGAGTGTGATTAAAGTTCACACTTTTATCACCCTTACCATATCCTGACGTCTTGTAATTCTGAAAGATAACACTCAAACTCAGCTCACTCATGACAGCAATGCTGTACAATAACAGCAGCAATTCAGTACCATGAGCAGTCATTCATCTTTCTGAGCCATGAAAATTCAAGGAAACACCCTGAAAAACCCATTACAGATGCCATGCAATCTACCCTTTCAATCGTTATAAGAGTGTGAGCTTTTGTCACACACATTGGTCCCTGACAGTATACCATAGTATTTTCCCAATTAAAATAAATAATCTAAATAACTTACACCCAATATATATTTTATTAATTCAAACTGAAATAACAACATTACAGGAACAATTTACATTTGGAAAAACAGGAACAATTTACACTAAGAAAAATAAACAACTTAATCTATCCCATGCTATTTTCCCCCCACCAAAAAATATAAACAATCTAAATAACTAAAATTGTAATATACATTATAAATGTATCCAAAGTCAAATTAACAACACAAACAGTACATGTTTCATTTCACAGCAAGCTGTTTTCTCCTCTAAGTTAAACAAACAGCTCTAAAGAAAACCTGTAGTGGGAGCTTACACTGTATGAATCCCAAGACTCCATACACCGCTAGGTACATGTTGTTTCTGTTGACAAACTCTGAGGTGCCAGCCAATGACGTGTTAGCCAGCAGTTTGTCATCGGTCCAAGAGCTCAGCCACACAGCAGAGCCTGTGCTGGCAGCTTGAAAGAACAGGTAGACTACAGACATCAGGAGAAATGTCCAGATCCCAACTGCCCTTATGTACTGCATGTAGATACTATACTTGACCTGCAAATGTTTGGAAGAAGTAAAACCATGATAGACACCGTTGTAGGGTAATCCTATAGAAGACACCGTTGTGGGTTAATCCCATAGAAGACACTGCTGTCAGGTATTCCCATAACAGAGAATGTGTGATGTTTCAATAGCAGACACGTCTGTGATGTATTCCCATGGCAGACACTGTTGTGAGATATTCCCATGGCAGACATTGATGTTTTGGTAACATATGCCAGGCTCTCCTGTACTGAACAGCGCCATTAATCTTTGCTATAAACCCCAAGGAAGTTACTGTTGCTGAGAGGCAAAAGAAGAGCCAGGGGTGTTCATAGCAATGGTTAATGGATGGTGTTTAGTGCAGGATCTTGTCTGAAAATGGAGGTGGAGGCAGTCACTGCAGCATTCCCCAATGTGAAGGACAAACAGCTACACATGTTGTAATTGTAACGGACTCACAGAGTATGCTGGGAAGGATAAAGATTGACTTCGTGCAGTGTCAAACTTCAATTTAAAAATTAAAGATAGAAAGAGTAAATTGGATCTTTTCCTCAGGACATGCTGGTGCGTTGGAAAATGAACAGGCGGACAGATTGCCAGGGACTGCGCCGCTAGGTGGGGTATTGATGCATGATAAAGCAGTTGTGGTCAGGGTCCTGTGGACGGTGTGGAAGAACAGATGGATCATCATGGTCTGGAGAGCACTGTGCAGCAAGGCATGACCAAAGCATCTGGCTAACATCCAGAACTCAGAGGTAAGGCCAGACGGACACATAGTTAGTTAGTTAGTTAGTTAGTTAGTTAGTTAGTCGAGAGATCATCCTCATTGCACATCGAACCATTCAGTCCATAAGTGCTCGGATCCCCTCCTCAGCAAATCCCGCAACGTGTAGCGGCTAACGACGCCAGTTCTGTGTTGGTTTATCAATCTTCTTTGGCTTCCTGTGTAGTGTTCTTGTTTGGCCACCCCTCTTTTAATTTGCTGCTCTCGCAGTCTGGCCATTGTTGTAGATTCACAGTCATCACTTGGGTCTCGCAAAAGTCTTACTTCTCGTAGAGCATTCAGAATGTCGGCCTGGTCCATGGCGCGTCCGCCCCCCACAGTAGCCTCACCTGCGAGCTTGTCAGCCCGCTCATTTCCTTTTACTCCCGCATGCCCTGGCACGAAGATGAAACTAATCTTTGCCAGTCGAGACCGCTCCAGAGGCAGCAACCATTCTCTTCGGATCAACCCCTCCTCTATCCTCTTGATCATGTTCATTGAGTCGCTAAGGAAACAAGCCCTAGTGAATGTCTGTGTCTCGAGCCATGTTATTGCTTTACTTACTGCCATGACTTCCATGGTCAGGCTACTTGTGGTTTCAGTGAAAGCACCAGAGTCCTCCTTCACAATTCTCCCTCTGGCCCGAGATGTAAAGGCCCATGAGCTTCTCACATGTCGGACGACCGACCCATCTGTGTAGATGACCGCGTCACCATCTAGCGAATTCTTGAAAATCAACGCTTGTACTTCAGCCTCAACAGCAGCCGGACACATAATCAGACAGTAACTAGAACCATTAGTATTGGGACTCTTCACTGGTGGTAGAAGTTGAGGATGGAGCATATATGAGAATGTCCTGGGTGCGATTATGTTTGTTTTTTAATATAGGCTGCCAGATCAACCGAGTGCAAGATAGGTACCAGGAAATTTACCAGGAAGTAGAAGCAGACAGCATGAAATTAACCAGGTCACCCAGCAAGTGCTGATTAGTCAACAAATATTGAGCCAGCACCTTATCCATTTTATGCCTCAATGTGTAAAAAAGGACAGTTTACTTAGATGTTAGTCAGATACCGAAAACAAACAACATACAATGTTGCATGATAAAGTGCACTTGGAATGGCAAACAGAAATGAAATCAAAGAAGACAATTAGACTATACATACATTGCCAGTTTCAGCTTTCTCATCTTCGATCAACTTCTCTGGTGAAGTCTGCTGTTTCTTCTCCTCCTGTGTGCTTCTGGTGAGTGATTTCTGCAGTGATGTGTGTCCAGTTCTAGCATCTCTTGTCCCAACATCCGACTCAGAGCTGGAAACATAAATGCTGTTATGTGACACTTGCACTTGATACAATTTCAGGGAAATAATATCTGACTCACAGTAGGAGACAAAGTTACCTGAGAGATGGAGATGGTTAAATATTACATCACCAGAAGCCATATATGGAAAGTCTTTTGGCCAAGAGTTAGAGTAAATGTAAAATGTTATTTGTTATATAACTCTTATGCTGACAATGGAATGAGTGCAGTCGATTGAGAGTTCACTGTCTGTTATCTGACTCGCAGCTGGAGATGTATGAAATATTATGTGACTTGCAGCTGGAGATGTTAGTTAGTTAGTCGCGGTTCCAACTTCACACCCCATTATGCTCCCTTCCTGTGCCAGTGAATATCACAGAAAATGCTCCTCACTGCCCAATGTGAAAAGTGGAAAAGACAGGAGTCTCGACAACCAACAGCCCGCACAGGTACACTGTGATATAATGCCGCCACCAGAATGTCAACACAAAAGTCCTCCAGGAAACACAGTTCATCTTGATGGAATCGGCAGTCATTTTCCCATCTGGATGTTTTCCTAGATGTTCACCCACACGGTCTAGACACCTCTAGATGTTGTCTGTTCCGTTTCCAGATGTTTTACAATGCCGTCGCTAGAATGCCAACACAAAAGTCCTCCACGAAACACAGCCCATCTTCAATGGAAGAGGCAGCCATTTTCCCATCTGGATGTTTTTCTAGATGTTCGCCTCCACATTCTAAATATTTCTAGATGTTGTTCCGTTTCTAGATGTTTTCTGTCAAAGAAAAGTGGCAACCATAATGCCGTCGCCAGAATGCCAACACAAAAGTCCTCCATGAAAATACAGTTCATGGAGGATGGAAGCGGTAGTCACTAGAAGACCAGCAGCCACACATTTCTGCATAAGGCAAAAAACCAGTCAGTTCTGCGACCAGCCAGCCGACATTGACTCCGAACATGCAGTTCACGTTCCAAGCAACCTCGGGCAGATGCAAAAGCATTTCACGGGAAATTCATAGCTTACAGTGTTGTGCCACGCACTCAACTCAGTAGCATGGCTACGAAACCACATACTTCCAGTCCAACATGAGGAAAATGCGAATGCAAACGGTAGCCACGAGCATAAACACTCCAGAGGCTTTAACCGTTTCAATACCTATCCTCCATGTTCGTGACCAACAAGTTGCCGGCTTATTGGAGTCCTTTCCTTCTCCTGAACATCTTGATCAGATGAAACAACATCTAGAGATGTATCAAATGTTATCTGAGCAGGCCTAAGGTGTATGGAGAACTGGACTCAGGAGACAGAGGGCTTTCAGATTTGAAGTGTTTTTGAGTTGAGTCAAGATCCAACATCACAGCATTCAAGACATACCCATTCACGCTCCATCCTCATCTGCAACAGCCAGCAAAGATACCAATACTAATGGTACCAGTAGGGGTCTGGCCTACCATCGGAAAACACAATTCCAAAGGACCCGTACCACATCTGCCTTATTCACCAATATCTCACAAAGTAGAGCAGACCGGCCAATTTGTCCGTCTGTATGTTACCCACTACACCCGCATGTCCTGGGGGAAAAATCTAACAAATGCTCTCTATCTCTGATTGTTGAATGAAAGCCTGCCACTCTGCCCGAAGCAAGCCTGTCTTCTCCTTTCTCGTCATACTTTGTGAACAGTTACAATCATGACACGCGTGACTTCTCCTGTCTCATCATACTTTGTGAGTCTCTTACAATCACGACATGGGTGTTCTTAGAATGACATAACTTCAGGCAAACACACACATGCTCAATTCCCCACCTTCCCCCCCCCAGCAAGCTGTTGTAAGATGTAGATGCTGATCATTATAGTCACATGATGGCATCCTCCTGGCTGGAAACATAATTCCAACTCAAGCATCCTTAAATATGTTGTTTCATCTGTTCAAGATGTTCAGTGGAAGGACTCCAATAAACAGGCAACTCGCCCGTGAGGGAAGCAAAGAGTAGTAAAACTAACCAAGCATGTCATTAGAGATGACCAAGTAGGTTGGCGTGAGACTAGGTACCTCAACCCACAGAAAACTTTAGCTGTAAAATCTTAGAAATCAGGAACAGGTTTACAAAGGGCATGGCGTAAGTTGGTTAAAGGCTTATATTGAGAGATGAAATGCAGCAGAAGGGGACAGTGACAAGTAGAGAATGGCTGGGAAATAAATAAAACTGAACAGACGTAGTTTACCCATCTCTTTCTTTTCCAGAGGTAATATCAGATGTCACACTTTCCAGCCGTTGCAAAACTTGACTCTTTATTGCCCTGACTGAAACAGAAAGGCATGGTGCTCAAGTTAGTGAAATCAGATTTATGGAGAAATAAGTAACAGCACATACCACACACGCTGATACTAGCATCCACAAGGGAAGCAATGAATAGTAACACGACAACCGGCCATGTCTCTCACAAGAGATCACTAAGGATTTTTGGCTTAGGATTGGCTACTCTATCCTGCAGAAAACTTCAGCTGTGAAAACCAACCAATTATGAAAATATCTGAAAGTTAAGGAAAGAGACATAACACTGCCAACCAAGATGACAGGAGGCTCTTCTCCAAGAACATGTATGCTGTGATGTGAAGCCAAAAAGAGCTTTTTTCAGAAACTTAACTCACAGATGAAACTCTTCTGAACTAACTCCTGGAATCTTAGAATTATGTATGAATTGGGTAAGAAAGTGTAGGAAAAATAAAATAGAAGATTAACATTTTTGGATAAAGCAAAACAAGATGGAATGGAGCAGGCAAAAAGCTTCTAAACTCAGGTGAAACAGTGATGTTCTCAGGCCATACAAAGGAAAATGCTCCCCACAGTGAAGTGGTGGCCCTAATGTTATCTAGAGAGGCAGTTAAAGCACTAATAAAGTGGGAAGCAGTGAATGTATATTAATAATGGCAACATGTAGAATCACACAAAATGAAGTAAATGTGTGATCCAGAGTTACACACCAACAAATCACAAGGATGAATCAATTAAGGATAAATTTTACATGAAACTTCAACGTACTGTAAATACTAACAGAAACGGCAATATCAAAATTGTGATGGGTGACCTGCATGCAAAAATAAAATTGCTAACATGGATTATGGAGGTATCATAAGAAAATGGATTTGGGTTTTGGATGAGAATTATTCATCAGTTTGTTCGCTTAGTGAACTAATAAGTCACTAAGTCACAAAAAGAAGTGTTTTTACACATAAAAGAATACATAAATAAATGTGGGTATCACCAGACCATGATACAGAAAATCATACGGATCATATCTGTATTCACAGGAAATGTAGATCACCTTTACATGAAGTAAAATTGTTCTGGACCCAATCATGTACAGGAGTCTTTGAAAACAGTACGGAAAATTAAAGCATGGATGATGCCTAGCACCCTTTAAAAAATAGAAGGGAAAATTAAAAATAAAACCACATTTAAACAAAAACAAAACCAGAGATACTAAAATTGGAGGTCCTGAGAAAACACACAAGCTAATAAAGAAGTTATATAAGGGAATATAACAAACAATATTTAGATGGACACAATATTTAGCAGGAAGGGCAGAATTAGCAGCAATGAAAGGACATCTCAGAGACTTTCCAGCGCCACAAAGAAAGTAGTAGGGAAATATAATCAACCATGTGGACTGATCAAAGATTATAATGGGATGGAGGTCAGTAAGGGCCCTTACTTCCGGTGTGCTGATGCTGAAGAAGTGGGTTCAACCCCTACACTGGTCAGCTTGATTAAAATGTTGACTTCTCATTCCTTAACTTGGGGACATAGATTAGAAGTCGGAGTGGGTTCACCTGATGGTGAGGGACACTGTTAATATGGAAAGCTAATTCACACGCAAAAATCAGTCCACTGCACTAGAAGTAGTAGTAGCATGCGTATGGACTACACTTGAGTTCAAAGCGATGAAACGCCAAAAAAAAAAAAAAATGGGACAGTTCTCCACAATATTAAAGATCAAATGAACAGATGAGCTGAATAGTTAGATAGTTAGTCACGATTCAAACTTCACTGCAAAGGGTTGCCCCATAATTCTCCATTCCTGTGCCAGTGACTATCACAGAAAATGCTTATCACTGCCCCAGGTAACGCTCCATGCATTCATCTCAGTGGCAGGGCAATGGAACCATGCACCACCAATCCAACATGAGGAAAATGTGTAAGCAAATCGCAGCCACAAGCATAAACACTTCAGAGGCCTTAACAGCTCAGCCGCCTAACCTCCATGTTGGACCGGAAGATGAGCTGAATAGCTTGAGGAGCTTCTGCGTAGAGTATCAACAGACCACATCAGCCACTGAGTGGTGTTTGGTCTATGAAAATATGGGTCTAGCTCCATGTGCCAAAGGGCAGACAACTAAAATGCTTCTAGAGATTAAAGTATGCACAACTCCTTGCTGAAGGATGTGATGTACAGCAACAATATAAGAACACAATGTCATTCAGACATCAAGCCTGCAAAAGTGGAGAATGAGAATGACATAATTTGATGACACACAAAACAAGTCACTTACTCTCAGGATCCTCATCTGGTTCTTCATCTACGTCTGTGTCTGCCTCTTTTTGGAAATATTCCTGGAGAAAACTGGCAAATGCACCATCATGCGACATCAACTCATCATACGACCCTGTCTCAGAAATCTGTCCATTGGTCACAACTATGATGTGATCAACCATTGGTAGCCAATGAATACCATGAGTAACCAACACGCGTGTCTGTAGAAAATAAGAAAAGTAAAGAATAACAGACAAAAAAAGCGATTGAGATCTCTTTCAAGGAATAAGTGCAACAGTGCAGTGTTAAAGAACTGTGCCCTGGTGCTAGGATTGTTCAAAGGATCGTTATATCCTGCAAATGGCCTTGCTTATTAACTGTCCTCAGCCCACACCCACTCTCCTTGGGACATTCCTCTAAGTTCTCAACAATATACACTGATTTTATTGTGGCCATGCTGAACTCTTTATGTCTGAACCAACACACCATGTGTGATCAACTATTATATGTGTATGAGGCTACACATTGTGTGTTCTGACATAGTTCTCACATTATTTTACATTTGGTCTGAAAAGCTAAAGAAATGGCAAGAAATTTTAACATTAACCATTTACAGGGCAGAGCGGCCGTTAGTGGCCGATCGCTTAAACGGGCGGAGCGGCCGTTTACGTCTGATACTATTATGCACTTTAAAAACGCGATCTCTCGGCTTTCCGACACTTCCGGCGGCTACTTTCACTTTTGCCGACAGCTTGACAACGTGGCCGCCATTTGTAAACCTGCTATTATGAATTTGAACGGACTTTTACGGACTTTTTTTGATAGTTTTCACGCTGTTTTTCAAAACGGATTTCGGTGATTCTTCAAGTGATAGCCGAGATTTCGCTCTGTTCAATTTAAGTGACATTAAAGGGCACGAAGTTGACTATTAATCGGAGCTAGATATCAGTGCAAAGCATTACTTTGCATTAGCAGTCTGAGTCGGACTTTAAAGAAAGTGATTATGATTCTGAAAATGTGTTTGTAAATTGCCATATAGATGACGGAAAATCACAAACAACATGCTGTATTTCGTAAATATTTGTGTTCATATATGGATTTTTTTTTTTTTTGCATATCCTTTACAGGACATCGCTGTCAACAGCAGCATCTTTCAGCTGTCTGTTGATTTCTTGGCAAGATTATTCTCAGTAGTTTGCCATTGCTTTCTGAGCGGCCGGCTCTAGTATCCCGCAAGTCGAACCGCTCCCAGTTCTCTCCTCACTACGAGACTCTGCGTGATAAACGGGATTACGGAGAAAGTGTTGTAACCCCTCAGCCAGAGAGACCGGCCATATATGGATTACTGACAACAATCACGTGAGTAACATATTCTGCATGCTTTTCCCTTCATTGTGTTGTTTATTTAACTAAAATCGGTTGACTAACACCTTATTTGTGATGTTTTTACTAACGCAACCCGAAATTTTACCACACCTGAAAAAATCTTCCCCGTTCAGGGCTACAAAACGGACAAGCGTCTGCCCTGTAAAGGGTTAAGCACATCCATGTATTACCAGGGCCCTTTTTCAGGGCTCTTAAGAGAAGCAAAGAACAGTTACACACTAACCTACCATGCATGACATAAAAGGTGACTAAGGAGGGGTGGTATCAAACTGGCTACCCCATCTCTTAGAAAACTTGAACTACAAACTCCAACCAATCATGAACCAGCCCACAAAGGGCCTTGCAGGAGTTGGTTGGGAGCTTATGCAACACTGGGAGATGAAAGGCAGCAGCAGAAGATGCTGGGACTGGATTTGACACACTTAGCGAAGTCACTCACAATCAGAAGGGGCAGACATCCTGGATGTAGAATAGTCAAGAATGGACAAGCTACAGGACAAATAAACTTGTTTACTTTGTTTAAAGTTATATTCTACTATATTGCAGTGAATCTTGGAATGTGAAGAAACTTTTTCTTCTTTTGTTCGCTTGAAATTTGTCTATAACTGCAATGTTGTCTCTTGTATGAATTTAACAGTCTTGTTTTAGTTACTCAGTGTTCTATAGAGTTTATGTTCCACTGTTGTTTCGCTAAGTACGAAGGTCTACCTAGATTTATAATATTTGGGGCAGTCTTTGAGTATGCTATCTGCTGTCTGCGGCGCCAATCCATATGTGCACATGGCTGATTCACCAATCTTGAATTTTGTATACATGTGGTTGCATAATCTATTGTGTCCTGTTCTGAGGTGTAGAATAATGATTTGTTCTGGTCTGTCCCTAATGTGGTAGTCATCTTGAGCTGGTGTTGGTGGCTTTCTGATCGATGTCATCAATCTTTTCTTTTGGTGAAGAAACATACTAGGAAGAGTTTGGAAGCAACAGAGATGTGGTTTCTGAGATGAATATTGCAAACATCTTAGACAGCCATAGTAACTAATGTGTCTGGGAGAGGCTAATGAAAGTGTAACTTTATATAAAATCATAAGAAAGAGACAGTGTTCTTTGATCATGAGATAAACATGATCATTTGAGATCACAATCAATTTGACCATGAGATATTGGCAAACATTGTATGATGTGAAAAGGAAAGATGAACGTAAGAAGAGCCAGACAGAGAGAAATTATGCTGGATGGCTTAAAACCCTGGTATGGAGAATTCAGAATACCAAGGTATGCTATCTGTTGAGATTCAAGAACACCTACACCATTTGGGCAGGGGACATGATGATGATGGCAATATTTTGCAGAATATATCGGACAGTTGAAGACCTTGACTACAAATGCACCCATTGAGGCAACCAAATGACAAACATATTAGATTCTGGGACACAAGAAGGTGGAGATGTAAAGACCAGTTATAAACTTACCTTATTCTTGAGAAGCCCCTTGCTGCCCAAGACTTCGGTGAAGATGTGTTTGCCAACATGTGAATCAACAGCACTCAGTGGGTCGTCCAGGAGATAGATATCTGCACCACTGTAGACGGCCCGAGCTAGAGACACCCGCTGCTTCTGGCCTCCAGACAGGTTGATACCCTGGTTACACAAGCATAAAGCATCATCATCATGCGTTCTATCTTCAGATTAGATTTATAGCTTCATAATCATGAAAAGAGAGATAGAGGATGACAGTGAGAGAACATTTTTGATAGTCTTGTGACATGGCACGGAAGGTAGTCAACATATGAATTAATCCATGCCATAGGAGATCACAATTTGTGGAGAAGCATCATTGCCCATGCCAGTCATCAAGGTACTTGATGATGATGAATCATGCAAAGGAATTGTGCTGGCATAGTGGTTAGTATACTTTCATACCAAGACAGTAGTCTCAGTTCAACAAGATGATATTGTTCAGACCACTATGGCTCTGGAGCCACATAACAATTCCTCATAAAATGGGGACCTCAGAATTGTCTGGGAATTGTCTGTGAATGAAAGGTAGTGTGACGTGGTGGGAGAGCTTGCGTGTCCCATCGACCCCATTTGCTTGCCGATGGGTGAAAAATTACATATCGGACAGCTTATGGGATAGGGACCAGACTAAGAGAGACACAACCTGTTGCTCTGCAGGTATAGACTGAGGATAGCAGTCAAAATTTAAATCAGGTGCACGAAGGCAGAATTTCTTGGTCCGGACAAAACTCTTAAGGCTCCCTGTCGAGGGCTGTGGCTGAACGCCTCTAAGCCACAAACCCTCGGATCTGAGAGCCAGGCCGATACCCGTCTACCGGAAAAAAGAAACGTGATACTAAGCAAGCTACATGCTCAGGTCTGATACATATTCGAAGGCTCTCAGCTGGGGGATATAAGGGATTCCCGGATGAGAGGGCCTGACCGTTTCTCGCTCACTGCTGCACGAAGGTAAGGTGCTGAGCCGGCAGCACATGTAGCTTACCTCGTGAGCGAGCACAAAAAGTCAGAAGTCCCCCAGTCGAAGGAAATGGTTATGCAAACTGTCTGTATCTAACTCATAGAGAGTGTAGACAACAGTGGAAGAACGTCTCAATGACGCGAAATGGAACGCACGGCGAGCGAACCTATTGCGTGGTCCGAAGTCAAAAGCAAAGCTTACCGAGTGGATGTCGCCCACAGTCTGACCTGTCCTGGTGTGTGCTTGAGCGATCAGTGGCAAACGAGTTGCCCAACACATGGAAGTGAGGAACTAAAGCAGCCATGAGCAGGACGTGGCAACTCCTCGGGTGAGCCCAGTCACAGAGCAATATGTGCCGGCTCTGCAATTATGGAAGCCTCCTTGGAGAGCGAGGGAATGCTCATGGTCTGCCCCTGCCTTCCCTTGAGGGCCGACCACGATGTCGTTCATCGTTCTATCTTGACCAGCTGAGATGTTAGCGACATCACAACAGTCCAACGTGCCTCGAAACCAGAGGAAGGCTAACCTCATTAAAAAATGCCCGCTGAAGTCAGGAAGTGTCGTCCTACGGGTGGCAAACTAAAAATTGACACTACGCAATTACGTCCGAGTGAAATGTCTCGTCCGAATGTCTCTCGTGCTAAGAACAGCTCTGACTACCTAGTTTCCGAATGCCGCTCTTGTTCGGAACAGCTCTGACTGGGTAGTTTTCCGAATGTCTGTCGTGCCTGGAACAGCTCTGAAGGGCGCAACGACAAGCACATGTCCGAAAACTCGCTGAGTGGATACCGTCTGCAAACCTGTCTGGTTTGTGCGGGAATGGCCCGGGGCAAACGAAATGACCAATATATTGAAGTGAGGATTTAAAGCAGCCATGAGCAGGACGTGACGATTTCCCTCGGTGAGCCCAGATCCAGGGCGTTATGTGTCGGCCCTGCAACTATGGAAGCAACCTTGGATGGCGGAAAATGCTATGGACTGTCCCTGCCTTCCTTTGAGGGATGACCGTTGTCTTCGACCGTTCTAACCTTGGCCAGCATGGTTGCAGATGGCACCACAAAAGTGAGAGTCTCCCAGGAATGCTACCTGGTCAAAAAAGCACGCTAAAGTCGATGTGTTGGCCTACGGGTTTCGGCCCAAGGGCGCATAACAGACACACCGCAATCACATCTGAAAAAACACTCCGGATGAACGAAAAGAAGAAGAAGAAGAAGAAAGGTAGTGAGGAAGGGAACAGACAACTCCACCTCAAAAACTGTGGCCGAAAATATGTGAAGGTTGAACACTTCACACTCCAACAGCCACCTGTATGTTACCGGGGTACTTTAGAGAAGGAACAAGTAGTAAAACAATAATTTTTAATGCATGTCATAAGAGTTTACCAATGAGGGTTGGTCTTGAGGCTGGCCACCCCATCATGTAGAAATCTTGAGCTGTAATACCCAGCCAACAATAAACAAATGTGAAGATAAAGAAAAAAAGAATAACTCAGCCAAACAAGAAGAGGGTAAGTTATCCTTGAAGCGGTATACAACAAAGGGGAGAAAACCCAAGCAGCCTGAATTACAGACTTACTTATTCTAACAAGTGGAGGACATGGAGTGAGATGTCAGAGTGAGATGCCAGGGATATCAACAGATGGGATGGCTTGGCATGAGTGGCTAGAGGGCCTATGCTCCAGCTGTGGATCAAGGCAGAAGAAGAACAGATTAAACATGAGGTAGCCATGGCTAGCATGTAGGCTCATATTTCCCATGACCTGAGTTGAGTTGATTCATTAACCAACATCACACTACTTAATACATTTTCATATGCACTCTGTCCTCATCTTCAACAGCCAGTAAAGAGTCCCAATACTAATGTTACCAGCTACAATCTGACTATCTGTCCATGTAGCCTTTCCTCAGAGCATTGAGTGTGGGCCAGATGCTTCTGTTACTCCATGCCACACCAACCTCTCCAGGCCATGATGGGGTATCTGTTCCCCCACACTATACACATGACCCTGACCACATCTGCATTATCGTGCACCAATACCCACCCAGCGGTACAGACACAGCCAGTCTGTCCAGGCCATGATGGGGTATCTGTTCCCCCACACTATACACATGACCCTGACCACATCTGCATTATCGTGCACTAATACCCACCCAGCGGTACAGACACAGCCAGTCTGTCCAGGCCATGATGGGGTATCTGTTCCTCCACACTATACACATGACCCTGACCACATCTGCATTATCGTGCACCAATACCCACCCAGCGATGCAGACACAGACAGTCTGTCCGCCTGTTTGTTTCCCACCTCACCAGCATGCCCTGGGGAAAGGTCCAGCAGATGCTCCCGATCTTTGATTGTTGAATTGAAGCATTCACTCTGCACGAAGAATGCCCAACTACAATCATTTAAGTATGCAGTCTGTTACAATCACAACATATATGCACTGTTTGTCCCTCAGCCAGTGGAACATCAAAGTGACTGCCTCCACCTCCATTCTCAGACTAGATGTTGTGGTATCATATGCCAGGCTCTCCTGCACTAAACACTATCCATTAACCTTTGCTATGATTTTCATGACCTAAGAGAACATGAATGTGTTTATGTGTATGTATGCATGCACATGGATAGCTAGCTGCCCTAACTTTCCTACAAGTTTTTCACATGATGATAGTGATTTTGTGAGAGAGTGAGAGATGATCTGTTTATGCGCCAGTTTTATAAAACCATGTAATCTTATTTCTTCTACATTCCAGAACTAGACACACTAAGAAACTTATACATAAACAAATACAATAATGTGCTCACCTTTTCACCAATTTCAGTTGCATCCTTGGCTGGTAGAATCTCAATGTCTGGCTGAAGTGCACAAGCTTTGATGACTTTGCGGTACTCACTGTTGGAGAAAGTGTTCCCAAAAATGATGTTGTCTCTCAGGCTTGCATTCTGGATCCAGGCTTCTTGTGGCACATATGCAACTGCATTCTGTGTGCAAATAAAACAACAAAGACGTGTTCCACTAATCTAACTGGGCTTGCCATCAATGACATCATAATCTTAATATAAACAATACAATGATAAACACAGAAGACACAAACAATATGGTGCATGATTTATTGCCTGGCATATTTTGCTGCCTCCCATCAGGTGCATACTGCAGAGTTATATATTATATGAATGAATAAATGACTAATACTTGGCCGAAATACTTACAACACATAGCCACTGGTATTGTTCAAAGGTGCAACATTTGCAGTGAAATCTCATCATCTCATCTCATCATGTTCCTCTTGTACCTTGCGGTGTCCAGGTGAAGTATAAACATCGTGAGAGTGCCCGCTTATGGGCTTCATATATCGATATTCCTATGCACTCTGCTATTCCCTCCGTCCAACGTTTACGTGGTCGGCCTCTTCCTCTAGTTCCATCTGGTCTGTACATCATTGCTTGTTGTGGTATGCTGTTGACTGGTAACCTACTTGCATGGCCAAACCATTTGACTTGCTGCTTTCTAATGAAATCTATAGCTGCTTTTACCCCCACTTTAGTCCTGATTTCTTCATTTCTGATCTTATCTCTTCTTGATACGTTAAGTATTCTTCTCAGGAACCTCATTTCTGTTGGTGTGATTTTTCTTTCTTTTTCTGTCATTGTCCAGGTTTGGCATTGGTAGCATAGAGTTGGTAGGAAGACTGTGTTGTAAAGTGCTTTCTTAGTAGTAATTGATACATGTTTGTTCTTTAGTATTAGTGCCATTTGTCCAATGAGTTGATTTGCCTTATTGCACCTATTTTTTATCGCAGTGAAATATGCCAGGCAATAAATCATGCAACATATTGTTTGTATCTTCTATGTTTAAGTTCACTAAGTGAATACATTATTTTGAATACAATTCTACCAGAGAGATAAAACTTCCTTGGAATACATGTGAATGCACATAAGGTGTAACAAACAACTACAGTTAACAAAATCAAGTTACTCCGCCTTTGGGATGGGTTTAGAGCCTGTCAATCAGACTATCTGATTGAATGCAGAACATTTTTCACGTAAGAGAAATACATCTCAGGACGTGTGTGCATGCTGCACATGGAAGAAGAGTCTCTTAGCAGTCGAAATGTGTAAAGTGTAATCTGCAATTATCTGTTGCCCTAGAAAGAATCAAACTTGACACAGACCAACATCATGTGATACACTTTAAACAGACCAACATCATGTGATACACTTTACACAGACCAACATCATGTGATACACTTTACACAGACCAACATCATATGATACACTTTACACAGAATAAAGACCAACATCATGTGATACACTTTACACAGAGTAAAGACCAACATCATGTGATACACTTTACACAGACCAACATCATGTGATACACTTTACATGGAGTAAAGACCAACATCATGTGATACAATGTATACGGAGTAAAGACCAACATCATGTGATACACTTTACATGGAGTAAAGACCAACATCATGTGATACAATGTACACGGAGTAAAAACCAACACCACATGATAAACTACACATTAACCAACATTGTGTGATAAACTACACATAGACCAACATCACATGACAAACTGCGTACAAATCAAATGACACTGGTGTCAACAAACCTTGAGAGTGACTCTGCCTTCCAGCTTCTCCATTTCCCCCAACATGGCAGACAGCAGGGATGACTTGCCGGAGCCAACTGTGCCCACAATCGCAGTCAAACTGCCAGGTGGTATGGATATGTTTACGCTGGGGATGATCACAGGCACACTGAAGTATTAGTCCTTCTTCCTTATATTTCTTTCTCTGTTTTCATTTATTATTTCCTGCATTAGCATAATGAGAGAAATAGAGACAGAAAGAGAGAGAAATAGAGACAGAAAGAGAGATATAAAGAGAGAGAGAGAACACTGAGGAAAGCATATTTTAAGCAGACGAAAACTGCAAATTGGTTAAAGAAATTAAATGTTGAAAGAGAAGAATTTTGGGCATGTAATGAGGAAAAGTAATCTTGGAAACTTAGTTAACAGCTGGTAAATGTGATGACAACAGAACTAGTGGAAGTCAAAGAGATATAATAACTAGATGGCTTGGCCAAATGCCATAGTGAGGACACAGATGTGATCCAACAGGAAGCTGCAGTGATGTGGCTGTACTGAAGAATGATGAGAACATTGTGGATGGATGTACACAGAATACCCAAATAATACTAGGGACACAGCCAGAGTACCGACAGGAAAGTACTGCCATAACTATGATGCTGAAATTGAGGCAATAAAGATAGCCACAGAGAAATTACTAAATACCAGCCATGGTACGCAATCTGTGGTGCTACTGACAGATGCAAAATCAGTACTTGAGGCGCTCCTGTCTGGGAAATTGCCAGTACTAAGGACACTACTTTCTGAACTTAGCAGTCAGCATAAGGTCACCATACAGTGGATACCATCCCACTGTGGAATACTTGGAAACGACAGAGCTGATCGATTGGCTAAGGAAGGAGCAAAAGAAGAACAGCCTGATGTGCCCATTACATACCACCAAAAGAAAAGAATGATCAAATCAGTCAGAAAGCCACCAAAACTTGCTCAAGATGACTACCACGTTATGGACAGACCAGAACAAGTCATTATTCTGTGCCTCAGAATAGGACACAATAGATTACGCAACCACATGTATACAAAATTCAAGATTGGTGAAACAGCCATGTGTGTCGCAGACAGCAGAGCACATACTCCAAGACTTCCCAAAATATAACATATCTAGGCAAACCTTCTGGCCTAGAGAGACAACAGTGGAAGATAAACTCTATGGACCGCTGTGTGAACTAAAAAAGACGGTTAAATTCGTACAAGAGACAACATTGCAGTTATAGACATATTTCAAGCGAACGAAAGAAGAAGAAGAAGAAGAAGAAGAAGAAGAAGAAGAAGAAGAAGAAGAAGAAGAAGAAGAAGAAGAAGAAGAAGAAGAAGAAGAAGAAGAAGAAGAAGGCGACGACGACGACGATATAGATGTCCAGGGCTTTAGATGCCCCTGAATTGGGAATCCAAGTGGAACTGCGTTTGGAGAGGTGAGAGAAGTGGTCGGTGGGATCCAAAGAGTTGTCCCTTTGAGGTTGAATCTTGAAGTGATATTTCAGCCTGAGAGTGCGATGGAAACGATGGACGTCCTGCATGCAGTAGCACGTATCTGTCACCAGAGGGACGCAGAGGTATGAACCAGAGCCCTTTACTGAGACTGATTTCTCCGGTGTTGACAGGGAAAAGTCAGGGGGGGGGGTGGTATGCACACACCGCAGTTATCGGAGCCAGTGGTAGCATGGGGTGGGAGAGGAGGTGGGGAGGGAATAGGTATAACAGAGTAGCTCTGTTATAGGGGTTGTATGACATTGTGGGGCTAGATGGTGTGCAACGTAAGGATTTATTAGTGAGCAGTGCATGGGTGAGCACCATATTTGGAGGTGGCTATGAGTGTCGTGGAGTGATGACAGGTTAGTTACAGAAGAGAAGTGGTTGGACCATCAGCTGGATAGGTCGTATGAGTTGGGTGTCATCTAGAATGCGTTAAATTGAGCAGGCTTAATTGTTTTTTAAACCTTGGTACTTTGGATGTCGACAACCTTGTATGCTGCCTTGCCTTTTTGTATGAAGAACAACCAATAAATAACGAAACTTGGATGTCACCGACCTTTGTTCTTATTTCAATAGAGCGTCGACTTTGAGAAATGCACCACTGTACGACACGGCTGACTTTAGCCCCCCCCCCCCCCCTGTTTGCAGTTTTATATAGGGATAGCTAGGCGTTTTAGGCCGTGGAAAGACACTTATATTAATGGTGGTTGGTGCTGTTGATATAAAGCATATTCATTCATGAAATGAATGATGAAATGTAAAGAAACCGTATAAAGCAATATAAGAAACAGTTACCTGAGGTAAGATGTTTAAGTCGTTGATCGAAGATAATACTCGAGCTAAGGTCAGATAATTGTCGCGAGTGGTTGTCGGCAATACACCGCATGCGAAGAGTAGCACACTTAAACTCAGCTTTAGATAGACGTGTACTACAACTTTCATAAAGAGGGCCAGGCGAAGGGTGAAATCTAGAAGTGAAACCGCATGTGTTGATTTGAAGCCGTAGGCATTTCTTGAGGAAATTAAAACGGCTTGTTAAGAGCCAAGTCGCTGACTGTGATTTTAAGATCTGTTGGTAAAAGACTGAAGCAGAAAATGACATGTGATCTCAACTATTTAAATAACTGAGGTGAGTGAGCGGGGGCATGATGGTATGACAGGCATAAAGAACAGGGGTGTAGCAGCCTGGCAAGGGGGGAAAAACACACCGTGTGTGCAGGCGATGAGGTGGATTGAATAGCCATGTGAAGGAGAGTAGTACGCTGCATAGAATACACACACTCTCGCGCGCACAAAATGGACAGTAAAAATCAATAACAATCTAACAAACTACAAAGATGAAACGTGAAATATATAGTAACAGCTCATGGGAGTGGACAATGGTTAACTTATAGTAGCAGCTCATGGGAGTGGACAATGGTTAACTTATAGTAGCAGCTCATGGGAGTGGACAATGGTTAACTTATAGTAACAGCTCATGGGAGTGGACAATGGTTAACTTATAGTAACAGCTCATGGGAGTGGACAATGGTTAACTTATAGTAACAGCTCATGGGAGTGGACAATGGTTAACTTATAGTAGCAGTTCATGGGAGTGGACAATGGTTAACTTATAGTAGCTGCTCATGGGAGTGGACAATGGTTAACTTATAGTAGCAGTTCATGGGAGTGGACAATGGTTAACTTATAGTAACAGCTCATGGGAGTGGACAATGGTTAACTTATAGTAGCAGTTCATGGGAGTGGACAATGGTTAACTTATAGTAGCTGCTCATGGGAGTGGACAATGGTTAACTTATAGTAGCAGCTCATGGGAGTGGACAATGGTTAACTTATAGTAGCAGCTCATGGGAAGTGGACAATGGTTAACTTATAGTAGCAGCTCATGGGAGTGGACAATGGTTAACTTATAGTAGCAGCTCATGGGAGTGGACAATGGTTAACTTATAGTAGCAGCTCATGGGAGTGGACAATGGTTAACAAGAACAAGGGGAACTGCAGTAAAGTTTAAAAAAGCGATGAATGAATCACCAAAAAACGAGAAGTAGATTGTGAGCTTTACTAAAACACGATTACAAGAAACAAATTGGACGTTGCGGCCTAAGCCTTCGTCAGCACAGAACAAACACAAACCGACACAAAACTACATGAAACACACTACATGACAATATTAAGGGTACTTATCTGAATCTGTATCCTAGCTTGGAGTGACTGACGACTGACACGCGTTCGACGACTATCAGTGGATTGTATGGACCGGATGTATGGTCAATGGGTCAAAGGTCAATACCGTCAGAAGCTCAGGTATTGGCTAAACAACTCCGTGGGAAGGGAGGCGCCCATGTGGGCAAAAGTTAAAAATTAGGATAGGCGAAGATGTCACGGACGCACTTCGCAATTGGCAATTTCTCGTTCTGCTGCTTCGAAACACAGTTGCGGAAGATTTCATTGCGTTGGTCCTCACAGAGAGGTCATGAGTGGCAGTCGCTGGGAAAACGATTGCAAATCTCCGAACGCAAACCTACCAAGAAATCCATACAGCAGAAATAATGCTGGGGTAGACTGCAATGTCCTGCAAAAGACATACAAGCTACGTTTTTAGTGGACTATACAACTGGTGGAGGGGTGGGAGGGGGTGGGGGTTTGGAAGTTAAATGAAAATGTGTTACACATTGAGGCCGTGAGAGGAGAGTGTACCCAACTGAAAGATGAGATGGTTTTCCAATGTTAAATATTGTTACAAGGGAGATTACTGAAATTTAGACAAAGGAAATTGTATACCTAGAATAATATCATTAGCTAACTGTAAAATCTGTTTAGTATTCCTTACTAAATAAAACCGTCCAACTTTTTAGTCAGATTTTATAATGTCAATCATAACACTATTAGTTTACTTATAGAAAATTTGTTTAGTTTGTATATAATTACATTTTATAATCAACTTTCAACGTTTCACATTTATGTTTAAGTTTCCATTGTGTACTAAGACAGTATTATCCATTTCAGTCAGGAAAGAATAATGTCAGATCAATCCTTTCTTCTTGAAGCAATTTCCCCTCTGTGGGGTAAAAGCATTTAAAACATCAGTAGTTAAAGTGCTAATTCACTTGTTTCTGAACGAAAATTCCTTTTCACCTTCGCGCCTTTTCTTTTACTGATGAAGGAAAATTAATGCAGATTGTTAAAAATTTTTGACAGGTCTGTTGATTATTCAAACATATCAGTGATATTAATTTTGTGGAAGTGATTTCGTTTGTTTTCACTACGCATAGATCGTGATTAAAGATTCCTTCTTTCAAGGATTATTCAAAAATATCAGTGATATTAATTTTGTGGAAGTGATATCGATAGTTTTCACCAAGTGTGTTGTTGTTTGTCCATCAAGAATGATGATGACCATTCATTTCATCCAGTGGGGTTGAAAGTATGGAGCCGTGAGTTCTAAGATGGCTGATAAGGCCTATTTTGGCTCGAAATGTTCTTTGACAATGTGGACAAAGAATGCTTGACGTTTCTGAGGAGGATTTCCTGCAGTGGTTTTTCTGTCCTGCCTTTTCTTCACAGCTCTTGCAGTCCTGGTTGCCTCACACGTGACTGCACCCTTGCGTAATGATGCACGCCACGAATTTCGGTCTCTGGCTGCAGTCTCCCAGGTGTCATGATGAATTCCAAAAGCATTCAGTGAGATTTTCAGTGTCTTTAAAGCGTTTCCTCTGGCCGCCTTGGGAGCGTTTACCACAACGCAAGCTCGCCGTAAAAAATTCGTTTAGGGAGCCTGTGATCTGGCATGCGAGTTAAGTGACCAGCCCAGCGAATCTGATTCTTCATTAGTAGAGTGTGGATACTGGGCATGGACGCTCTTTCTAGGACTTCAGTGTCTGGGATCTTGTCTTGCCATTTAATCTTCAATAGCTTCCTAAGGCAGACTGTGTGGAAGTGGTTTAATTTCCTAGCGTGTCGCTGATAAATAGTCCAGGTTTCACAAGCATATAGCAGTGTGGATAATACAACTGCTTTGTAGACTTTCAGCTTTGTTTGCAGGCTTATTCCATTTCTGTCCCATACATTCTTGTACAGTCTGCCAAAGGCTGCGCTGGCCTTGGAGATTCTTGCATTCACTTCGTCATCAATTGTGGCAGCTTGTGACACAGTGCTGCCAAGATAGGTGAATTTGTCCACAACACTTAGTCTATGACCATTCACTTTGATGTTCCGCACAATGTGATTATTCCCTGGAGCTGGCTAGTACATAACTACAGTCTTCTCCAAGTTGATATTGAGCCCAAAGTTGGCACAGGCATGTGAGAAAGCTGAAACATTGTGTTGCATGTCTGCCTCTGAGTTGGCATATAGAGCGCAATCATCAGCAAACAGGAGCTCTCTGACGGTGTCGCTGTTAATTTTTGTTTTAGCTTTCAGCCTTCTGAGATTGAATAACTTTCCATCCATGCGGTAGTTGATGTCTATTCCAATGTCGTTGTTCTCGAAGGCATTCGTCAACATAGCTGAAAACATGAGGCTGAACAGTGTTGGTGCCAGGACACATCCTTGCTTCACTCCATTGGTGACAGGAAAGGGCTCAGACAGTTCACCATTTTCCTGTACTCTTGCCTGCATACCATCATGAAATAGCCGCACTATTTGGACAAACTTTCGTGGACAGCCATATTTCGCCATAATCTTCCACAGTCCTTCTCTGCTGACTGTATCAAAAGCCTTGGTAAGGTCAATGAAAGTGGAGAACATTTCGCAGTTCTGTTCCTGACATTTCTCTTGCAGCTGCCTTGCAGCGAAAATCATGTCAACAGTTCCTCGTTCTTTTCTGAAGCCACATTGACTCTCAGGAAGAAGACCTTGATCGAGATGGGCCGTGAGGCGATTGAGAAGAATTCTGGCGAGTATCTTCCCTGCAATTGAAAGCAAGGAGATGCCTCGGTGGTTGTCACAGGATTGGCGGTTTCCTTTCAGTTTGTAAAGGTGGACTATTGACGCGTCCTTGAAATCTTGTGGCATAGGTCTCAGTTCACCCATATGTTTGTACGTACTTGGTGAAGCTGTTCTAAAGCTGCTCACCACGTGTAGATCTGGATTAAAGATTTCCTCTGTCACGGACTATTCAAACATATCAGTGTTATTAATTTTGTGGAAGTGATTTCGATTGTTTTCACCACGTGTATACCTGTGTTAAAGATTTACTCTGTCACGGATTATCGAAGATGGAAAACCAAATTGTAAAACGTGTCAAAGTCAACACGAGAGAAGGTTTTGAGGGAGGAGAGTTCCATCAAGCAAACACACTTGTGTTTTCTATATCAGGGCCTCATGTATTCCGGTTCAACTACTCGCTGATGGCGAACGTCTTGATGGGGCCTTGTGGGATCGGTAAGCAAGGGATAAAATCCATCTACCGTTTTGAGGACCCTAAAAGATGGTACGCTACGCTGACACCGGAAGCAAAGGCGGCTCATTATGAACGGCTTCACGGGATGAAGCATGAACTGCAGGATCCTAAATTAACTATTGTAATTGAAAACATAGAGAAGGAAAAGACCAAGGCTATGATTCACTGGATGCCTACAACCGCAAAGGTTTAGAAAGTGAAGCAAACAGCCGCGGATATTTTGGGAGACATAAATGCGGAAGTGCATAAACTTAAAAACAGCACGGACAAGTGGTTACTGCTGTGCAACCCGAAAGAGCCTTTACCACATTACGTGGACATGAGTGTTGGACGGGGTAGAAGATAAGCTACACCGTCTCATTCATCACAGTTCCTGGGCGCCGTACGGCGTGTACAGTCTGTGGGGAGGACTCCCACTGGAGTAATAAATGTCCGGCCAAAGTACAAATCAAGAAGAGGCCTAGACTGGCACAAAGAGTCACCTCGAACTCCCAGACAGATCAACATAGTAAGGAGGATGAAGACGGTTTCCAGCTGGTCAGTAGGAAAAGGGGAACGCTCAACCAAGAGCCTGTCTGACGGTGAGAGCTCGACACCTCCAGCCCTCCAAACACTTGTTACCACGCTGCTGCCCCTCAACAACCGTGACTACCCTACACCGTCTGAAGCGCAAAGGGCAAATAAAAAGAAATGTACTGAAAAGCGGGAAGACAAATCGACCGGCTCAGAACAAAGCAACAGAGGACCTCAGACAGATTTGAACCAGCCCCTCATTGACACGTGGACCACAGCGATTCTGTCACGCACAAAAAGGTCCCTCTATAGATGAATGAAGCTCTATAGTGATGACTCGGCAAATATTATTAATATAATATATTATGAACGAAAGAATAAGAAGAACTGTGGATGGATAGACAGTATAATAAAGATATATTGATGGAAGTGAACTCACAAAGAGGTTACTCGAATCAGAAGAACTGTGGATGGATAGACAGTATAATAAAGAGATATTGATAGAAGTGAACTCACAAAGAGGTTACTCGAATCAGAAGAACTGTGGATGGATAGACAGTATAATAAAGAGATATTGATAGAAGTGAACTCACAAAGAGGTTATTCGAATCAGAAGAACTGTGGATGGATAGACAGTATAATAAAGAGATATTGATAGAAGTGAACTCACAAAGAGGTTACTTGAATCAGAAGAACTGTGGATGGATAGACAGTATAATAAAGATATATTGATAGAAGTGAACTCACAAAGAGGTTACTCGAATCAGAAGAAGACAGTCCACATTCTTCGGGCATTTCCAGAGAAGGAGAAAACCATAGTGGCTACAGCAGTGGTTCTCAACCGGTGGGGAATTTTAGGGTTTCCAGGGGGGAATTAAGATTATTTCTAGACTGCGTTAATACAAGAACCAATTACTTGATATTGTTTTTCCCTTCATACTTTACGGTTCTGTACGTATCACCCTTCTGAAATTCATTTTATAAAGTAAGTAGATCCGCAAATCACGTTTTATGTAGATATCTAGACTTGTTTTAGTATGTGCTATTAAATTTAGCTTCAATTATTACGAATACTGTGTAGGGGCAGGGGGAAATTTTAGGGAGGAAATACAAAAGGGGGAAGGGGAGGAAATTCAAAAAAGGGGGGGGGGGATGATGTTCTAAAAATATGGTGAGAGGGGGGAGAATGACGTCCTAAAAATATGGTGAAGGGGGGCACGGGCCAAAAAAGGTTGAGAACCACTGGGCTAGAGTATGTCATGCCAATGGGAAAGTTGGAAGGTAGCAGAGGCAGGTGAGGACCAAGAAAGAAGATGTGGGATGGTCTGACGTCAAGGCATGGAGAAACATCATTATCAGAAATGGCTCCCCCCAACTAATTCTTTGCACTTGTTCTCTTTGAACTCAAACGTAGTCCATATTTGTGCTACTACTTCTAGTGGTTAAATTAATATTTGCGTGTCGATTAGCTTTCCCTATTACCAGTTTATGTTTATGTTTAGTCGATGGATCAACATCACGGCACATGGGTGCAACCCATAAGTGCTCCGATCTCCTCCTAACTCACACCTGAGTCTGGAGAAACTCAGCTCAGTGCACGAACTCCGTAGCACCGCCGAGGATCCTGAAATACTTTGGGTAGATTTTTAACTCAAAATTTTGCCCGGGCAGCGCCGTTAGGCTACTCTTTTTCGATTTCCAACTGCCAAGGGATTTTTTACGTGCGCAACAATACACACGGGCGTCCGATCTCACTACCCAGAGACCAGGGGAAATTTATTACTAGAAGTCCACGAGAAAAAATCCCGGCATCACCGGGGCTTGAACCCGGGACTTCCAGCACTCAAGGCGGACACCATACCTCGAGACCACGCAGCCTCCCTATTACCAGTGTCCCTTGCCATCAGGCGAACCCACTCCGACTAATCAGGCACTTGTAATTTACTTTCCCAAGTCAAGGACGAGAAGTCAACATTTTAGTCCAACTGTCTGATATAGAGGTTGAAACTGCTACCTCAGCTCCAGCACACTGGAAGTTTAAGAACAAGTGCTCTTATCCATTCAGCCATGCTGACATCCAGCTCTCCCCAAATAAACTGGTAAATTAGAAGACAGCGTCAGTGACTGTCCGCTCCATGAATGGACAGCACCGTGTTAGCATGACCCTCTCCTGGCCAGCTGAAGGAGAAACTATGTGGTGGTAACAGAAGTCTGTGATGTGATGGGATGCCAACTTGATCATGTGGTGATAACAGAAGTCTGTGATGTGATAATTATGTGGGGGGGGGGGGTTGAAACCTTATGAAAAACTGACTGAAATGATGACAGCAGCGGGTTGTGTTTACAGAAACCAGAACCACTGACCTTGAGGTACTGCTGCATGGATTGATTTATGATTTATGTGACCAAATGTTTTGTACCTTAGAGTTGTTAGCCTCACCAAGATGTGATCATCATCATTAATGCTCATTTACAAACATAATTATTAATATAAATGATGCATAAATGAAACAATGATACAACAGGTGAAATAAGTAAACAACAAATGAGACTGACTTTCTGAGAGTTGGAAGCAGCAATGTCTTGTCCCATGTGAATGTGCCATTCTCAATCTTCACTGCAGATTCTGTCATTTTATGGTAGGTAGACAATTAGTACCACAACATTAAGGCATGTGAAATTCAGTTTCTTACAAATATCATTACAGAGTTGAAAACATATAATCAAAAATACATATCCAAACAAACTATTAAAATGGAACTAATTTCACTTGTAATCACTAGAAGATGATAATATTCTAACAAAATCATATGAATTTCTTTTTCAGGTGCTTGGTCTAAAGTATAAGTGAGTCTTTGAAAGAAAAACCTGGCATAGTGATGAGGAAACAGCCAGCCAAGGAACAAGAGTCCTTACCCAGCAGCAGCTGTATATACCTGGGTTACCTGTATGTTAATTATGTTCCATGAGTCTGGTTTGCTTTGTAAAGAATCGCTCCCACTGTGCAGGTGGACAGCTGCATGTGAGCTCCAGTTTCCTCATGTAGATCTCACAAGATGGGACTCGCCAGTGTACAAACTTGTAAGCATTGGCGAGGATCAAAATACGTACATATCCAAACCACACATCCTATAAATAATGTTTTGTTGGTTAAAAGTTAGTTGCATATGCTTTACAGGACGTCATAGTCAACCCCAGCATTTTTTGACTGTTTGTGATTTCTTGGTAAGTTTACGTCAGTAGTTTGCCATTGCTTTATGAATAACCAGCACCCATACCATTGAATGAAAACCAATGTGAGACAGTTTGCTTCCAAATCGCCCGCAGCTGTGTTTCAATTGTGGTATGCAGGATTATGAATTGTGTTCGTAAGCCTTTCGCCACGGAGCCGGCCTTTTGTAGGTAGGCTTTCCAATTTTGAAATGTTCTTTGGGCTGAAAAGACCAAACATCCGATACACTACCCCAGGATCAGAGTCCCTTACTTAGAAATCACCATAGTATAATTGGTACCTGGTTGACCCGAGCCAGGGGTACCTGGTTGACCTGAGCCAGGGTACCTGGTTTACATCAGCCAGGGTACCTGGTTGACCTGAGCCAGGGTACCTGGTTTACATCAGCCAGGGTACCTGGTTTACATCAGCCAGGGTACTTGCTTTACCTGAGCCAGGGTACCTGGTTTACATCAGCCAGGGTACTTGCTTTACCTGAGCCAGGGTACCTGGTTTACATCAGCCAGGGTACCTGGTTGACCTGAGCCAGGGTACCTGGTTTACATCAGCCAGGGTACTTGCTTTACCTGAGCCAGGGTACCTGGTCTACCTTAGCCAGGGTACTTGCTTTACCTGAGCCAGGGTACCTGGTCTACCTTAGCCAGGGTACTTGCTTTACCTGAGCCAGGGTACCTGGTCTACCTTAGCCAGGGTACTTGCTTTACCTGAGCCAGGGTACCTGGTCTACCTTAGCCAGGGTACTTGCTTTACCTGAGCCAGGGTACCTGGTCTACCTTAGCCAGGGTACTTGCTTTACCTGAGCCAGGGTACCTGGTCTACCTTAGCCAGGGTACTTGCTTTACCTGAGCCAGGGTACCTGGTCTACCGTAGCCAGGGTACTTGCTTTACCTGAGCCAGGGTACCTGGTCTACCTTAGCCAGGGTACTTGCTTTACCTGAGCCAGGGTACCTGGTCTACCTTAGCCAGGGTACTTGCTTTACCTGAGCCAGGGTACCTGGTCTACCTTAGCCAGGGTACTTGCTTTTCCTGAGCCAGGGTACCTGAGCCAGGGGCAGACCTAAGCCTCTATGCTGATTCCTCATCTTTATTATGGCAGACATCAGATCTGACAAATGTTTGTTATTGTACCCCCTGTCTTACTGATCATCATCATCATCTTCCAATTTTGCCGTCAAGTGTCATGGGGAGGAATAGTTGGCACTCCAGCACCCGATAGGTGGCACTGGATAGTGTCATTCTATGTGATTGTATGATGTCTTTGATGTTGTCATCCATTTTCTTCTCAATCCCTTTTGTAGCAGATCTTCTTTGATGTAGGGCCAATGCTAACAGTTGATGGTGTTGCTTTCTAATGAGATGCCTAAACCATCTCATCTTCTGTCTTTCAACATATGTGGCACAAAGTGTAGATCCCACAGTCTGTTTGATATTATTTCTTATTTTGTCCCAGATAGTGAAGTTGACAGATATCCTCAGGCATTTTCATCTCACTGTTGATTTTGCGTAAGTGTGGTTTGGATACTGTCTAAGTGTGATACTGGTAGCATAAGGTTGGTGTGAATATGCTATTTATTATCTGTTAATAAATAATCACCATCATGTGCCATGTCGATAAGTGTGGGTGGTCATGATTTAACATTTCACTTGATCACCAGAGTCGTGCTCAGCTCAGTGTTCTTGTCTTGACCATGCCATATGGCCAAGCCATCCAGATATTTACTTCTCTGTCTTCCCCTTGTTCTTTTCCTTCAGTCTTGCCAGTTGTCACAGAGTTCTCTAGTTTATTTCTTCTCATCACGTGTCCAAAAAAATTTGACTGTCTACGTCTAATTTCTGTAATCAGTTTACGGTTTTCATCTGCTTCTTGTAGAACTTGCTGACTGGTTTTTCTGTCTGACCATGGTATTCTTTGCATAAATAATATGCTATTGATTATCTGTTGTTACCTTCATCAGTGCCTTGCCAGATGCGTGGGCAATCATGCCTCAGCACAAACTATATCTCCAATGTCATGGATCAATTCATATGTCGACTCCCTTCCGTGCCATGACACAAGACTGTCAAGAATCTTCTCACGCTGTCTTCCTCTATCTCTCTTTCTACAAATCTTTCCGGTTGTCACAACATGTTCCAGTTTTTGTCTTCTCATAACGTGGCCAAAAAACGATGACTGCCTCTTTCTGATGTTTCTGATAAGTTGTCTTTGCCTCTCACCTTCCCTTCAAATGTCCAGAATGCTCATTTTGGCTGTCCAATTAATTTTCAGCATTCTTCTATACAACCACATCTCCAAGGCTTCCAGGGATTTTTTCACATTTTTTTACCTTACTAACATGTATTAACCAACTATGTAAGACAGAACAGCACTCACCACAATTTGGATCATGATAGACAACACTGCGGTCGAGGTCTTGGCTGTGAAGAAACTTGGACACTCTGCCCACAGACACCCAAGCCTGGCGATTCAAGAAGAGGAAAGGGAATATATATATATATGTATGTATGTTTACTCACTATCAGAGGGAGCCCAGGTGGTGCAGTGGTTAGCACTCTTGCCTACCAGCCCGGGGACAATATGTTCAAATCCTCTATGTGGGGATGATTTTTTTCAGTGACCCTGGCTCCCAGGTCAACGCAGCCTAAATCAGGTACCATGGAGCATCCAGGGAAGTAAAAGTGACCAGCATGATAGTGACCATGTCGTCCGCTGAAAATGACCATGTCGTCCGCTGAAAGTAACCATGTCGTCCGCTGAAAATGACCATGTCATCCGCTGACAGTGACCATGTCATCCGCTGATAGTAACCATGCCATCCACTGAAAGTGACCATGTCATCTGCTGAAAGTGACCATGCCATCTGCTGATAGTGACCATGTCATCTGCTGAAAGTGACCATGTCATCCACTGAAAGTGACCATGTCATCCTCTGAAAGTGACCATGTCATCCGCTGATAGTGACCATGTCATCCACTGAAAGTGACCATGTCATCTGCTGATAGTGACCATGTCATCTGCTGATAGTGACCATGTCATCCACTGATAGTGACCATGTCATCCACTGAAAGTGACCATGTCATCTGCTGAAAGTGACCATGTCATCTGCTGATAGTGACCATGTCATCTGCTGATAGTGACCATGTCATCCTCTGATAGTGACCATGTCATCTGCTGATAGTGACCATGTCATCCACTGATAGTGACCATGTCATCCACTGAAAGTAACCATGCCATCTGCTGAAAGTTACCATGTCATCCACTGAAAGTGACCATGCCATCTGCTGATAGTGACCATGTCATCTGCTGAAAGTGACCATGTCATCCACTGAAAGTGACCATGTCATCCTCTGAAAGTGACCATGTCATCCGCTGATAGTGACCATGTCATCTGCTGATAGTAACCATGCCATCCACTGAAAGTGACCATGTCATCCACTGAAAGTGACCATGTCATCTGCTGAAAGTGACCATGTCATCTGCTGATAGTGACCATGTCATCCACTGAAAGTGACCATGCCATCTGCTGATAGTGACCATGTCATCCACTGAAAGTGACCATGTCATCTGCTGAAAGTGACCATGTCATCTGCTGATAGTGACCATGTCATCCACTGAAAGTGACCATGCCATCTGCTGATAGTGACCATGTCATCTGCTGAAAGTGACCATGTCATCTGCTGATAGTGACCATGTCATCCTCTGATAGTGACCATGTCATCTGCTGATAGTGACCATGTCATCCACTGATAGTGACCATGTCATCCACTGAAAGTGACCATGTCATCTGCTGAAAGTGACCATGTCATCTGCTGAAAGTGACCATGTCATCTGCTGATAGTGACCATGTCATCCACTGAAAGTGACCATGCCATCTGCTGATAGTGACCATGTCATCTGCTGAAAGTGACCATGTCATCTGCTGATAGTGACCATGTCATCTGCTGATAGTGACCATGTCATCCGCTGAAAGTGACCATGCCATCTGCTGATAGTGACCATGTCATCTGCTGAAAGTGACCATGTCATCTGCTGATAGTGACCATGTCATCTGCTGATAGTGACCATGTCATCCTCTGAGTGCCAATCATATCAAATATATGGGACCAGCACCATACACCTCGTGGCATGAAAAGGGGTCTTTTTCATTGTAGTTATCAGAAAAGACATTCAAATGTTACATGGCATTCATGTATAAGCCTATCTTAGTAAGAGACATGAATGCCTGTTATTGAAAATCATCATCACCCCCTGCCATGAGGATAAGCATGGGTGGTCATGCTAGATAATTTCAGAATGTTCTGGAACTGGTCACAATACATATTTTAGAGGTTTAGTATATGTGCAAGGCCAATAATTCTCGTCTATGGGAGAATCCATCTTGGCTTATATGTAAAAACAACTCTTTTTGCATGGCACAAAGTTATATTGGAAGAGGGAGATGAAAGTAGAACACAATATATAACTATATGAAAGAGACTGTTCTTTGATAATATGATAAGAAGAGAGGCATTGAAGAAGATCATGATGACTGGAGAGATCAGCGGTAAAAGAGGCACAGGCAGAATCAGAGAAATGAGACTGGATGAACTCAGAGAAATGAGGCTGGATGGACACAGACGGTGGCATTGAGATGTATCATCAACAAAATTGATTGTTAAACAAAACCTAGGAAAGCGATATGTGGTGATAGAGAATGGTTTTGTGAGTTGGCATGGCACAGGATAAAGACAGGATGAATTGAAGCTATACTGGAGAGGGAAAAGGATGTAGAAGAGGAGGCATGATTAACTGATGAACTAGGATTGACTTTATTGCATGTGGCTCACACCCGTAAGTTGTATATGTCTCTCAGCTGATATTGGAATGTAGGGTGGAAATGGAACAAAAGGTGGAATTGAAACATAGGGTGGAATTGAAACAGGGTGGAATTGGAACATAGGGTGGACTTGGAACATAGGGTGGAATTGGAATGCTGATTGTTCTAGATTATGAATGCGGTCTGTGCCTGTGATCACCTCTGTGACTGCAACATGTGATGCTAAATAAGAATAGTCGAGTCGGCCTATAGCTAACAGCCATATGTGATGTTTACTGAGAGCCCTTTGTCTGTCCTCAGTGCAGATGCAGCAGTGAATGTTCTTACAGACAGAAAATTAGGATTACTTATTGAATCATTTAATCACAGCCACCTAACTGACCTACTGAAGCTTAGACAGAGTCCAGACACAATGGTAAAACTGTGTATGGAGACTCAGATAAGTACCACAAAGCTTCAGTGGCTGCTTCCACTTGCATCCTGGCACTGGGTGTAGTTGTTAAATAGGAGGAGGAAGAACTAGGAGGAGGAGCAGGAAAAAGAATAAGAAAAAGAAAAAGAAAAAGAAGACAAAGAAAACGATTATAAAGAAAGAAGATGATAGTGATATTTATAATGATAATGAAACTGAAAAAGATTATAAAGGGAAAAAATGAAAGAGAAAAAGAGAGTTAAGAAAATGAAGACTAATGGACAGCAGAGAAGGATGAGGAGGAAGAAGATGATGAAAAAGAAGATGAGAAGAAGGAGAAGAAAAAAGAAGAGAAAGAGGTGACACATCCATTTGCATACCTGGATCAGGAAAGGTATGATCATAGGTAGAAATGTCATTGGCTGGTTGAGAATGGCAAACAGTGTGAATGAGACAAACGCAGTAGCTGGATCCAGATACCCAATGTCTGAGGCAGCAATGTATGTACCAAAGGAGACCAGCTGGACCTGTTAGAAATATAATGACATTTCATCAAAAAATGTAAGATGTTATACAGGAAAACTGTTAACATATGACTGTACATTAAGGTAAATTTGTAAACAATAAAAAAATCCATTAAGTGAGTTCAGGAATCAATTCCTGCAGTTTCATTTACAATGTTAAAATTTTCTGTCCAAAGCAATGTACAATGTGTTTCAGATTTTTTTCTGCGTATATATGTATGTATGTGTGCTCACGCATATCAGTCCAACCAGACTTTAGGACTTGCCTCAAAATAACATATGTGAGCACATAATGTGATTTTGGTTAGTACTAACATCATGCTCGTGCCCACTCATGCTTCGTTAGTGACTGGTTGCCCTCCTGCCTCCGCCCCCCCTCCTTTCTATGTGCTCACTGAACTGTAACACTCATCACCCCGCCATTATCCTCCATCTCACTCCGTCGGTTGGGTATAAAAAGAATACATCAGAGATATTCTTAGTCACACACATAACGAAACTGTAAGGTAAGTATGAACACATTTTTTTCAATTCTCATTTTTTTCAATTCTCATTTTCTCCTCATTGCTTTAACTTTTTTCTTCCTTTTGTTCTTCTCTTCCTGTCATCTTTTTTTGATGTAGTTACAGGAGATCTCCTTGACTATATGTTGTCTTTGTGAATGTGTTTGTTTGCTGATGAAAGCTAATCGCCACAATATGTGTCGTAAATCTGTTATGTAAAGCTGCACTACTTTGTGTCATTTTATATTATTTACATTTTCACAGCTTTACCGCAGTTCCACCCAATTTTATTCTTTGTGAGTTAACATTTTTCAAGATATCTTCATTGTCTTTCTATCCGTTCAAGGTGTACTTATCATTCCTCTATAAAACCACATCACCCACGTAGTTCAACAATTGCCTACTAACTGTCCATGATTAGCTAAATAAGTTATAAGCCATGAAACTCACCACTAAAGTTAAAGACCGACATTACTATATAAACCATGAAACTCACCACTAAAGCTAAAGACCAACATTGCTATATAAACCATGAAACTCACCACTAAAGTTAAAGACAGAAATTGCTATATAAACCATGAAACTCACCACTAAAGCTAAAGACCAACATTGCTATATAAACCATGAAACTCACCACTAAAGTTAAAGACTGACATTACTATATAAACCATGAAACTCACCACTAAAGTTAAAGACAGACATTACTATATAAACCATGAAACTCACCACTAAAGTTAAAGACCGACATTGCTATATAAACCATGAAACTCACCACTAAAGCTAAAAATCCACATTACTATATAAACCATGAAACTCACCACTAAAGTTAAAGACAGACATTGCTATATAAATCATGAAACTCACCACTAAAGCTAAAGAGAGACATTGCTATATAAGCCATGAAATTCACCACTAAAGCTAAAGACAGACATTGCTATATAAACCATGAAACTCACCACTAAAGCTAAACACAGGCATTGCTATATAAATCATGAAACTCACCACTAAAGCTAAAAACCCACATTGCTATATAAACCATGAAACTCACCACTAAAGCTAAAGAGAGACATTGCTATATAATTCATGAAACTCACCACTAAAGCTAAAGACTGACATTGCTATATAAGTCATGAAACTCACCACTAAAGCTAAAGAGAGACATTGCTATATAAACCATGAAACTCACCACTAAAGCTAAAGAGAGACATTGCTATATAAACCATGAAACTCACCACTAAAGCTAAAAACCCACATTGCTATATAAACCATGAAACTCACCACTAAAGCTAAAGACAGACATTGCTATATAAACCATGAAACTCACCACTAAAGTTAAAGACAGACATTGCTATATAAATCATGAAACTCACCACTAAAGCTAAAGACAGACATTACTATATAAACCATGAAACTCACCACTAAAGCTAAAGAGAGACATTGCTATATAAGCCATGAAATTCACCACTAAAGCTAAAGAGAGACATTGCTATATAAACCATGAAACTCACCACTAAAGCTAAACACAGTCATTGCTATATAAATCATGAAACTCACCACTAAAGCTAAACACAGGCATTGCTATATAAATCATGAAACTCACCACTAAAGCTAAACACAGGCATTGCTATATAAATCATGAAACTCACCACTAAAGCTAAACACAGGCATTGCTATATAAATCATGAAACTCACCACTAAAGCTAAAAACCCACATTGCTATATAAACCATGAAACTCACCACTAAAGCTAAAGAGAGACATTGCTATATAATTCATGAAACTCACCACTAAAGCTAAAGACTGACATTGCTATATAAGTCATGAAACTCACCACTAAAGCTAAAGAGAGACATTGCTATATAAACCATGAAACTCACCACTAAAGCTAAAGAGAGACATTGCTATATAAACCATGAAACTCACCACTAAAGCTAAAGAGAGACATTGCTATATAAACCATGAAACTCACCACTAAAGCTAAAGAGAGACATTGCTATATAAACCATGAAACTCACCACTAAAGCTAAAGACTGACATTACTATATAAACCATGAAACTCACCACTAAAGTTAAAGACAGACATTACTATATAAACCATGAAACTCACCACTAAAGCTAAAGACCAACATTGCTATATAAACCATGAAACTCACCACTAAAGTTAAAGACAGACATTACTATATAAACCATGAAACTCACCACTAAAGTTAAAGACAGACATTGCTATATAAACCATGAAACTCACCACTAAAGCTAAAAATCCACATTACTATATAAACCATGAAACTCACCACTAAAGCTAAAGAGAGACATTGCTATATAAGCCATGAAATTCACCACTAAAGCTAAAGACAGACATTGCTATATAAACCATGAAACTCACCACTAAAGCTAAACACAGGCATTGCTATATAAATCATGAAACTCACCACTAAAGCTAAAAACCCACATTGCTATATAAACCATGAAACTCACCACTAAAGCTAAAGACAGACATTGCTATATAAACCATGAAACTCACCACTAAAGTTAAAGACAGACATTGCTATATAAATCATGAAACTCACCACTAAAGCTAAAGACAGACATTGCTATATAAACCATGAAACTCACCACTAAAGCTAAAGAGAGACATTGCTATATAAACCATGAAACTCACCACTAAAGCTAAAAACCCACATTGCTATATAAACCATGAAACTCACCACTAAAGCTAAAGACAGACATTGCTATATAAACCATGAAACTCACCACTAAAGCTAAAGAGAGACATTGCTATATAATTCATGAAACTCACCACTAAAGCTAAAGACTGACATTGCTATATAAGTCATGAAACTCACCACTAAAGCTAAAGAGAGACATTGCTATATAAACCATGAAACTCACCACTAAAGCTAAAGAGAGACATTGCTATATAAACCATGAAACTCACCACTAAAGCTAAAGAGAGACATTGCTATATAAACCATGAAACTCACCACTAAAGCTAAAGAGAGACATTGCTATATAAACCATGAAACTCACCACTAAAGCTAAAAACCCACAATTCTATATAAACCATGAAACTCACCACTAAAGCTAAAGAGAGACATTGCTATATAAACCATGAAACTCACCACTAAAGCTAAAGACCAACATTACTATATAAACCATGAAACTCACCACTAAAGTTAAAGACAGACATTACTATATAAACCATGAAACTCACCACTAAAGCTAAAAACCCACATTGCTATATAAACCATGAAACTCACCACTAAAGCTAAAGACAGACATTGCTATATAAACCATGAAACTCACCACATAAGGTGCACAGGTCCATACAAACATCGTAATGGCCACCAGGTAGGCTGTTTTCTTGAGAGTGATCAGCTCTTGGTTTCGGATGCCTGTTATTTTGTTTTGAAATGACTCCTCCCAGGCGTACAGCTTCAGCACCTGTAATGTGAGTCAAAGCAGAAGTCACATGACACGTACAGAAATCCAAGCAATGAAAAGTTTGTGTGTAGTCTGTTCATCTGTGTGGATATGATTGCAGAACAATAGAAGTGAAACAATGGAGATACTGGGAGAAGTGGAGCTGTAGTTTTTGAGAAAAATGTACAGAAGATTATCGTCACAGAAGAAACAAACACTGAGGTACTCACAGATGCAAGTGTATCATCAAGACCATAAGGACAAGACAAATGTAATTTATAGGGTAAATTTATAGGGTAAATTAATTGAATAGGGTATATTTATTCTTCTTCTTCTACAGCGTTCCGAGCCATTGAGGTTTTTTGCTGCAGATACAATCCATCTCCATTCATCTCTCTGGTTGACATTCTCTTGCCAGTCGTTGATTCCAAGTGCTTGTAGGTCCGTATATATATTATCTCTCCACCGTCTTCTTGGTCTACCTTGGGGTCTACAGTCATTTATTTCCTGAGTGTAAGTGAGTTTTGTTTTCCTATTGTCTTCCATTCTTTCTATATGCCCCAGCCATTGTAGTCTATTAGCCTTCATGATACCAGTGATTAGCAGGAACTTAAATAGATCATAAATGTCTTTGTTACTCCTTCTTTTCCACTCTCCACTTTGTGTATCCCTAATGGGTCCAAAGATGCGTCTTAAAACTTTGTTCTCAAAGGTTTGTAACAAGACTTCGTCTCCTTTCATTAGGGTATATTTATAGAGTAAATTAATTGAATAGGATATAACCCAGCAGTCGAGTGTGGTTCACGGTAGAAGTTAGACGTGTTTATTCTGCTTCACAATATTGGATTATCGCGTTTGTGACACGTGTGATATACCTCCAAGTATGAAACAAGAACCCGTGTGTATTTCTTCGCTGGAGTAGCACTTTGTTTATACATAGTATTGGAATACACGATTGTGACACGCGTTTATTCACAAAGTAAAAACAAGAAACTCGTGTGTTTTTCTTCGCTGGAGTTGCACGTACCCTCATTGTTCTATTGGATTATCGTGAATGTGTGTGTTAATATTTCCAAGGAAAGCAAGAAACGTGAGTACATACATTACTTTATAAATATAAAATACTATCACCGCGATAATTTCAAGCAAACAGAAGAAAAATGGCGTACAACACAAGAAGTAGCTCGCAAAACAAAGAGCTTTACTCGGAGAAGGCCGCTGCCGGCCCTAAAGCAAATACCAACAGGGGTAAGGCTGGCAGCGGTCCTACCAGAGGCAACCAGAATCCAGTAGCATCTAGCCCAACACCTACAGCCAACTCAAACAGAAACGGTGAGCGATTACACAGCCGGAGAGAGGCGTCCAAAACCCGAGATAGCAGCCCAATGACCAAAGAAGTAAGAGAGAAGACTCGCCTAATAGTAACACAAGTCAATGAAGCGCAGGCAAAAATCACGTCGATGAACGCATCCGAGTTAAGACGGGTGTTTGAAAACGCACTAGGAGCAAGAAGCATCGAGAAAGCATATAAAACAAAACAAGGGAAGGTATTCCTACACCCGAACAAAACAGAAGAAATAGAGACCATCATTAAAACAATTAAAGACACACAAAAACCCTACAATCACCAACTGATTCATGGAATAATGGTGGACATTGACATCCACAAACCAACCAGCGACATAGTGATCAAAGGCATCAACCCTCAATGGGACATGACTAAGATCCTAAAAGACCTTAAGAAGGAAAACAAACACGCAAAAATACTAGACGGAGAGAGAATAACGAACGGGCAAGGAAAACCCACATCGGTGATAAAAATCAAATGTGAAGGACAAGACCCACCAAGACAGTTAACACTAAACGGGGAATACAAGCACATCGAAGCATACGTTCCCCCATTAGCACAGTGCACACTCTGCCAGAAATTTTGCCACTTCCGGCAAAGCTGCAGACAGAAAGTCCCTACCTGCAAGTTCTGTGGAGGACTGCACTGGAGGAGCGACTGCCAGCTCGCAAAAAACGAATCAAAATACGCAGAACACAACCCAAAAAGAACATGCGCCAACTGCAAGGGCAACCACGGTGCAAGATACAAGGGGTGTCCTGCGTATAAAAGGGAGCTTGCTGCCTGGAGGGAATCAGTGCTAACCAAGACAACACTTAGGATAGTAAAATTGAAGCAGAACCCCCACAAAAGCGGCCCTGAAACGCTACACAAAAGGCGGATAATGCAAACAGACATAACTAACCAGAAAGCACAAGTAGCCGACAAACCACAAGACAAAAGACAACAGACACAAACAGAAGCAGGACCAGTCACAAGACCAGAGGACGAAAACCTAAGACAGGCTCTTAAAAGAGTACAGGAAGCAGAAGGAAAACTCGCAACTACCACCAAACAGATGGAAGAGACCACAGCTAAGATGGAAAAAACCGCCCAAAGCATTGAAGAACAATTGGAAAAAATCAAAAAGATGGTAAATGACCAGGAAAGCAAACTACAAAAAATGAAAACAGAACACGATGAAATGTGGAAACTGCTCACCTCCGGCACAAGAGGGAAAAAACCGATGTGGATGAAAAGCCAGCTGAAGGAAATCCACAACGACATAGAATCAGTCCGAAATGAATTCAGATCAACTATCAATACTGTGGTAGCTCACCAACGTGGAATACTCAAGAAGAGCACAGTGCCGCAGTGGCTGAGACAACTACTTTATCCAATAGAGGAAGAAACCAGCTACCATGTCAACGAAAATAGCACAGACTCTGAAAGATAAAGAAAGAAGGACAACCAGAGACAGGGACAAACAGCAATAACAGTAGAACCAAAAATGGATAACAGAAACGTAAGAATAATTCAGTGGAACTGCAGGGGCATTAAATCCCACCTCCCAGACATCATGAAACAACTGGGGAGCCAGAACTGTATTTATGCCCTGCAGGAAACCCACCTGAAACCAAATCAACAATATAGGTGCCGCGGGTTCACGGTAATTAGACAGGACAGGACAGAAGCTAGAGGGGGCGGGGTTGCCCTGTTAGTGCACGAACAGTTCCAGATCGTGGCACAAGAAACATTCCGCACCAAGAACTTGGAGTGTGTCAGTGCTACTATCACAGGGAACCCTAAAAACCTATCCATAATCAACGTATACTGTCCCAGAGGGGTAATTGAGGATGAAGACACCCAAGCCCTCCAAACCAGACTTACGTCAGAAGCCCTAATAGTGGGAGACTTCAACTGTCACCACCACACATGGGGAGCTATACAGAACGACAGGGCTGGTACAAAACTCATGAAGTTTATCGAAGACAATCAACTGGCAGTGCTCAACGATGGGACGGTAACCAGGATAGATCCCAGACCAAACTGCCAAGACACAGCCATTGACCTGACAATAGCCACTATAGGTCTAGCAAGCAGCCAGTGGGAAGTGACAGAGGACACGAACACAGACCACCTACCCATAATAATCAACACCAGAACAAAACCCCAGTTAAGCGCCAACAACAACAGGCCAACCTTTCACTTCAAGAAAGCAAAATGGGAGCAGTTCAGAGAAGACATGAACAACACAGACCTGGAACAGCAGGAACGGGAAGACATTGACAAATATACAGAGAGGACTGACCAGTAACATACTGAGGATAGCCACCAAACATATCCCTAACAGAAATATGCCAGAATATCTAAGACCGGGTAAGAAAGAGCCCCAGACAACCCAAAAACAATGGCACAACCCAGTGGCCTGGTGGAACGAAAAGTGTACAGCGGCACAACAAAATAGGAAAAGAGCGCTGCAGAAATACCAGAAAGCAAGGACAGAAGAGAATTTTGAAGTATTCAAGAAACTCAGAAACGAAGCAAACAGAGCAGTAAAACATGCAAAAGAGAAGGAGTGGAAAAGATT